>WEIV01009411.1:323342-362336 GCA_013390005.1 Calyptomena viridis
AAATCTGTAAGGTGCAACCTAAAGCTGTGTGCTCAGCCTTGGATTTACTTCACAAAAAGCACTTGTTTGGAACCAAACAGCTTAAGCAGGCTACACTTCCCTCCCAAATCCTGCTAAGTAATGTTAGTGTTGTTCCAGTCTGCAAATATACACAAAGACTTTCCAGTCTTTGCTGCACTGATGTTTCTGAGTGCTTTACAGTTTTATTGTCCCCGAAATGTTTGGTCAAAATAGCCACACAACACTGAACAGAAAAGGTGTCTGGAGTTCCCAGCAGTGACATTGCTAACACTGTCAGAGAGCAAGGTCCTGTCTTGTCTCCACCCTGAAACATCAGTACCCTCAGACCTTCCTTCACTTCCTACACAATCAGATACACCCACTGTACTCCACTAGAAGGTTCAGCAAAACTGGCAGCACTGCAAGTTGTGTCTGAGCCCACCACACACTGCAGGCTGTACTTCTACCAGGAGGAGCAATATAGCCCTGGGAATTCATGATAATCCCTGTATTTCTCAGTCTTCAAAATCCATCAAGTCTACATCTGCACTGTCTTCTTCCAAATTCCCATGTCTCAGAAGGAACACATCCAAAAGACCTGAGGCACCTCAGAACACTTATATCCTATGCCATCATCTGAAAAAGACAAATACTTTGTACAAATACTTTGTAACTAAAATCCAGCTCATGTCAATGCTCTGTGCAATTGCAAAAACAATAGCTCAGGTTTGAAATCCCTGGCAATAACCAGTTGCAGAACAGCTGTCAGTGTTGGGAAGCACTTAATGCTCAAATATCCAAATGTTGTTTCCTCAGAGGAAAGAACTATGGGTGGGATAGAAGTGTCCCACAGGTTACACTCAGCTCATAATCAGAGAGCTGAACCATACTTCCATAAACAAATAGGAAAACTGCTAAATACCATATAAAAACCCTCTTAGATGCTTTAGTACAGGAAGAGACATGATCAAGAAAGTGCTTTGCCAAGTCTTTTTCATTTTTAATAGAGAATAAATGGAATCTATAGTAGCAGCAACCCTCATGAAGATTTAAAACTAGAGGAAGCTGACCTCTTCTAAAGGAGCCTCCAGCTTTCTCTATAAAGTCAGTCTGTCTGTCCCACAGATACCTTGCAGAGACAAAGAAGTCAGCACAACATGCAGAAAGTCTCCAGGGATTAGGAGCACTGTCACAAGGAAAAAGAAAGTACTGCCTGATCTGCACAGTAGCATCTGGAGAGAGGTCAAAATTGAAGGACAAGTCTTTCCAGTAAGACACACTGAAGGAGAAATACAAAACCTTTAGATCTTACTCCTGTGATCAGTTATCTACAGACTAATGTGCTAACAGAGAACTACTTCAGAGTTATTTTAAGAGCCTTTTACATGTGAAAGAATTCCCTAAAACACCAAGTAACAAATCAGGAAAGATGGACAACATATGAAAGGTCACAACCATTATAACAAAGTAAATGAATCACAGAAAGCATCAAACTGTTTTCAAAACTGGAACCAAACACCAAGAGAACATCAGCTTGTTTTTCACAAGAGACATTGAGGGAGGGAATTAGGATGAAACACACCATTACTTTGTGATACTGAAATTACTGCATTTGCTGAAAAAAAGCAACTCCTCCATAATAATCCCTTCATAAGGAATTGTTAAATCCCTCCTCCACAGCACACCAATTAATACATGAAATCAGCATGACACTTAATGCACACACACACCACCAAAGGTATGTGCCAGCCTTTCTTAAACAGCGCTTGAACTTGGACCTACAAACCTGACTTTGAACTGGAGCAGGAGGGGATGCAAAATAACACACAACACTTCAAAGAATTGCAACCTCACTAGAAAGGTAGTGCTCCCCACTAGTACATCTCACTTGAGGTGAATAAATTGTGGTATTCTCAGACTTCCATTATGTGTCATGCTACTCACAGACATACACAGGATGCACACTGTGAAATACAGGATTCTTAGTACTTATTATGGTTGGACAGCAGAGAAGTAATAATTTCATACAACTGAAGCCTTTTTTAATGTTATGACACCCAGTATTATTCAAATTTCTGTTTGCAACCTATTCAAACATCTGTTATTCAAATGGCTTTAAGTGATTTTGACAACTTAATAAATTGGAACTGTACTCTAAATTTCTATGCATTATGACAAATTAATGCACAAAACCAAGCAAAACAAGCAATATTTAAGACAAAATGTACTTGCTTTTCTCTGTTCATCATCTTTGCAGTTCTGGAGTTTTTCATCAAAGAGCTGAAAGAAAGAGATGCTTGTAAAAATACTTTGTTTTACTTTTCCATATAAAACCAGACAGAAGCACTGAAATTTCAAAACCAAGAACCCTTAATAAGTACTTAAGTCATACAACCCTAGTGTTATGATCCAAAGCAATTTTGGCTTGCTTTATAGCATTTGTGATATAACAAATTCATACCCAATTTCTCACATAATGTCATCCTGCACGAGACCCAATCTCACAGCTCAGCCTGGCACAATTCTATCATGGTTTGAACAAAGAGATGATGTTAAGTAATGAAAGTGAACTCATTAGAGCCTCCAATTGCCTTTCTTCTATTTCAGCAAAGGCCTTTGGGCATATGAAGCACTTGCCAAAACAGCCACAACCCTCATTAACCCCTTCCATGTTCTTTGTTATTCAGATACATGATCTGTCATGTAAGATTCATAAGCATCTCTGTTGGGAAGATATATACTGTCCTCTCAGAATAAATTTCTGTTTATTGTCTTAAAAGTGGGACATGAGATGCAGTTAAGCACAGTGAAACAAATTCTTACTGAAAAGCTTGTATGTGCATTTAACACAAGCTGAGCCAAAACAGTGAACAGTTGTCCCTGAGGTGCACACACAAATAACCATGAAGTTGTTCAAGGAAGACAAAAGATGAAGGGTAATGCTCAAAAGTTCATCACATCCACCCCTGCTCAGAGAGAGGATGTAATTTTTAGGAAGTGAGCTGCAGTTCTTCACTCAACTGCCTGCCTCAAACCTACTCATGCATTCCCTTTCCCTTGAGGGCTGATTTCTGGTTCTAAAAAAAGACTGATCTTGGTCTCTCTGTCCATCCTCAAATTGACTCTTCTTTCATTATTAATTAAATCTTATACCCCTCCCCTCAGCTGGCCTGAAACAACAGTTAGAAGGTGTAAAGATTTAAATACCTTCCATCAGGGGCGCGTGGGAGACCAAGGTAACTCCTCATCCAGTCTCTTCAGGGTAGCTTTGAATTTTGTTTGCATCTCTTTTGCCTACCTTCAGTTTTATTGCTATGCTCTTCCCCCTCTCTGCCCTACCCTCCACCTGAATTTTTGCTGAATATCCCACGTGCAATACTTGCACTTTATATCAGGGGAAAAAACAATCCAACCCAGCAGAACTGAAGGAATCTTAACAGCAATTTTAACCTGCTGAGTCATGGGAAAAGTGTCCTAAGCAGCAGCAGCAAAAACTGTTTTCCTCAATAAGGTGAGTACTGAGAGATACGACTTCATGTTTCCATCTGTTCTTAAAATACAAACTATAAAAGAACAGTATTTGTACAACTCCTAAAGAATGTTTTCACTCAGGACTAGGCACACTTTATCTACCACTGCTGCAACAAAGTGTGAAACTATTTGCAACTCTAGTTACTCATTACTTGACAAAACTTTCTCAAGATAGATTCTAAAATGCTAGGACCAACACAATGATTTAATTAAGTTCTGAGATTCAACTTAAGCCATCTTTGCCATTTCCATAAAGGTATATATAAAACAGAATCATTCAGCCATTGTAAACCATTTAACTTCATTTTAACAATCCCAAGAGGAAGACATTTTTAGCTTATTTCAGCCCTTAACTCGTAACTTTTAATTTTTACATCTATGGTAAAAATATTTTTATTTCAGAAGTAGTTACAATTTATGTAACATACTAAGAAAGGGAGAAAGAGGAAATAGATTTTTACCACTATCAGACTTCATGTATAAAATAGGTGTGTTTTCTCCAGTTCACAGGTCAGCCAGATGATCTCTCTGCATCCCACATTCACCAGAACATATGCCAAGCACAAACATGATTCTCTCTGCTGAGGTTCCTTTCAACCTGGCCTTGAAATCCACCCTGGCAAACAGACCCCCAGAACAGCAAATACACCAGTTAGACCATACCTTCAACTGGTCTATCAAGATCTGTAAGTAAGCATCAGCCTCAGTAAGTTTCTTGTCAAAATCATGAACGCTGGGAACAAATCCTGAATCCACACCCTAGAAATAAATAAAAAGCAAATATTTAATTAGCGTTTAGAACGAGAAAAAATGTAACAACAATATGGTTTTGCCTGCCATCTGACTGCTAAAATGTTGCCCTGCCTCTCATCCTGCCACGTGCAGACACAGACACACAGCTGAACACATTTGGCTTCTATTTGCAGCTAAAGCAGAAACAGTAAATTGCTGCACATTGTCAGTGGGGGTATAATCATCACACCCCAGAGTATTTCATTACTTATGATTGAACAAATCCTCCTAAATTACACTGATTAAAGCTTCTTTATCAAATATAAAGGAGAATTCAAGTTTTCCTGAAGACTGTTGTGTGATTGCCTATCTTTACATTTCAGTTAGGGAAGCCCAAACCACATCCAATGGGCTGAGTGCACTTTACACACTTGCTCAACTCACAGCTTCTTAGCTAAGAACTGCTCAATCTCTTGTTAAATATGGACCCATCTCTGGGCTGAAAAGTTCACAACTGTTAGTCCTGGTAGCCCTGGTTCCTTTACAGCTACAATGATTCACATCCTTGTCACTGTATTTCAGTTCTGGGATTTTGTTGCACACACATTGCCATGGATAAAGTATCAGTGCCATGAGAATAATTAGTTTTATATTTTCTTGCTTGGAAATTTGTTTATCCTAACAATATAAGACTCAGAGCACACTTCTGCATATAACATAATCCCTACCATTAAACTGATACACTGTGTATTTAAAGACCCAAGCAAATTCCCACTGGGTTACCACCTCTTGAGAGGAAAGAAAAGAGAGGATTCTCAAAATTGTTAACTTCTGCCTTCATGCACATATGCTATGTAAACACATTAAAGGTTTATTTATAGAATACCTTTAATGCAAATGGAACTGCAAAACAAATACTGAAGCACACCCAGTTTGAAGAAATTGTACACTGCAAGAAATATATTTAGGAGGAAAAAATCCATGAAAGATAAAGAAGCAAACATCAGTTAAAACAAACATCACGGCAGTGACAACTTTCCTACTGGCCTAAATACTTGCACACATACTCACAATGATCTCAAACATGACATCTTCCTTCAGACTCTTGGGAAAAGAAACTGTTTTGACTGCTGAGAATATCAAGAACTGGACCTGTAAGGATCAGCCAGTGGGGAAAACCTATTTTATGGGGGGGAAGATGGGAAATTCGTATTTGTAGAATTCCATATTAGCATAACGTTTTCTCTGGCACTGCTCTGTCAGAACAGATAGTTTATTTTTGTATAATGGGACACCATACTGAGCTTTACTGATGGCTCTTTAGAGGTGTGAACACTTGTGTGCAGTAGAGGAGTAACTTGCTCTCACCTCAGTCCAGGTGTGTGCACAGTATCACACACAGCCTAAAACACAAACCCACCTACTGACTGTAGAAAATATCTTTACTCATTTGTCAAACCTTAAACATCCAGAACTTGACAACAGCTCTATATGAATAAATCTATCCATTTAGTTTGTAAACCAGCACACAGAAAACATAATTCACCCTGTATTAGACAGTCCACACAGAAAGAGTGTTTTGAAACAAGGAGGGGGAGAAGAAGAAAAGAAAGCAACCATTTTGATTATGACAAGAAACTAACAAAAGACAAAAAACACTCAGTTTAACAAGTTATCAAAAAAACCCAAATAGGCAGAAGGGAGAGTGCTTTCAACCAAGCAACTTTTGACACTCTCTCAAACTAGTCAAGTTCAAATGACACTGAAACTAGATCTGAAACCATAGAAAATTGGTATTCTATTTTCTTGCTGAAAATTGTTTGCACAGCCAACCCCACCAGTTCAGCAAATGGTCTTGCAAGCTCAGTTAAAATTCTGGAGGTCAGGTTTCACATACCAAAACCACATGAACTGTAGAGAGAATTTCTGCTGAACATACTATACACAGAAATACAGTTTATGGTGCATGTTATCTGTATGCTGCATCAAAATGCTGATTTTCATTTCAGTCATCACACTGTGACCACTAATATGTAACTATGTGGTATTTTTAGTGGTGGCTTAAAGCTAAAATGCCATTCTTAAATTTCAGGCTCTTGGCACTAAGGAAAATGCTGATTAAAACATTCAGTGTAACAACTGAACAGACATCCACATCAAGCACAGAGTGAAAATTGTAAACTAAAAACTTCTAATAGAAATTTAAAACTTCAAACAATGTAAAGAGAAAGCCATAAAACCAAGTATAGTGTCAAGCTGAGAGATGAAACATGAAAATAAATTTGAAAAGAAGAAAAGGTACTTAAAGCTGTAGCACTTCACTAGTTTGCTCAGAGGTTTGTTTAGATGAAATCTGATAACCTACTGAGCAAATTCATGAGTCTGAGTTATATGAGATTAGGCTAATAATTTCAAGTTCTCATGTAGTATTAAAATTCAAAATCAAAATATAATTGGAAAGCTAAAGATGCCAATATTAGCAATAGGACAGTAAAACTGCTGCATCAATAGCAAACAAATCAATCAGTTTTAAACCCAGCGTCAATTTACAAAGAACAGATACACAAAGTACAGATGTGCATAACAAATCCTTATTTCTTGACTATCTGGTCACACAAAGACCCAGAGGAGGTAAAAAGGGGACCCCTTCCCTCCCTCCCTGCCTTGAAGGAAATGAGGCCTCAAAAGAAACGGGTGAGCAGAGTCAAGAGAATGGCACTTAACAGCCCATTAAATGTGCAAATTAGCAACCTGCATATCTGAACTAGCAATCAAATTTTTATGAGAAACTCATATGCCGTTCACCTGTTCATAAACTGACAAAACAGGCTGCCTGTAGATATTGTTGAACCTCCACTCCTGGAAGGTAGAATTCAAAATTCAACTGGACTTGACCCTTGACAACCTGATCTAATGTACAAGTTTGTCTTACAGTGAGAAGGTACTTGGAACAGGTGATTCCCAGAGGTCTTCTCCAGCTCTAATTCTACAATAAAGTATCTCCAAATTATGAAAAGGAACAGGAACCCAGACTATTTCAGAACCTCAGAAATACACTGATGCTACCTTATTGTCAGTACCTATCTGAAGTAACATAACTTGTTTTTCCATTGATTAATTACACCTTTTGGTAAGTACACTTTATTTCCCTCAAACAATGACTCTGTGTTCATGTAAGTTTAAAAGAATTAACAGTTACTCTAGCAGATGAAATAGCTGCAGAAGTAACTAATTTAAAAAACTTGTAGTCTGCCCACCACCTCCAAAAACCAAGATGTTTGGTGTCTGACTTATCCCCACAAATAAATCTCTACTGATTACACTCTAAGGAAAACAGAAAAAGTTACTACAGCATTCTTGCCTCATCCCTCCCTCCTACAACTTGTGGAATGTCTCTTCCCTCCAAGACACACCAGCAGCTCAAGGAGCAGACTGTACAGGACACACCTCAATCCCAGTGTTTGGAGGCAGCAGGGCCCAACAGCACATGGACCCACCCAGCCTGAGGTGTCCCAGTGGGATCTGTGTGATCCCTAGTAATGCTGGAGAAGCAGACAGGATGGTTATCCCAGGAAAGGATCTACGTCTCCTCTGGGGTTGAGTAAACGACTCTCATGCTAAGTCCTGAAAAATTATTCCCCATTTTTTTGGAGGGGGTAAACAGGAAAGCAACACTACAACATAACCTCTCTCACTCCCCCCAGAACATATGGTGAGCCTTATTTTCACTACAGAACTGCCAGCACTAAGGGAGTTTATATGTTGCTTTCTTGTCCTCCAAATTAGAAGTCATACATACATTTGTATTCAAAACTTGTCCATGCTGAGAAGTAATTCAGCCTAATTTAAACTAGTTCTTTCAAACTCGGATGAGATGAAAAGATTGCATCGTGCTTAGAAGAAATATACCAGAAAAGTTCCAATATATTTCTTGAATAAAAGCATTACAATAATAGCTTTGCTGGGGGAGGAAGAGAGAAAGCTGTACAGAATGGGCTTTCTTATCTTCTGAAGACACTTCTGCTACATTCTTCATTTAATTAGGATTCCAAATCCAACAAAAAAATCCTTGTGTAAGCTAGTCTAAAGAAGTGAATAAAAATGTTTCCCTCCATCCACCATCTCCCATCAAGACCACAATCCCTGTCTACAGCATGTTTGATTTTGTCAAGCAGGACTTTGCCTATAAGGGCCAATGATAGCCAAATGAAGAAAAATGCCAAATTGAGTCATAAGCCACTAAACAAGAGCACTTTTGTGGCAAAAATGACCCTATTTTTTTCCTCTACTAGATTTTTAAGCAATATTTAAAGCTCAGAAGGTAAATGTCTCAAGGTAAGTCTAAAACTAAGTATATGGGTCTGGAAAGCATACCAGCCTTCCAAACAGTCAGAATGTTGCAATTTGGTTGTCACAAAAAAAAAATCTGCTTTGCAAAACACAGTATGTTTAGCAAAGACTGCGTAGCTCCAGATATTATCAGGTCTTCTAGGAAAACACAGTTCAAAAAACAGAAGTATTTGCACACTGATGTTAAATTCTGTCTTTAAAGAATACGTTACAATTCTGAAACCTCACAAATACTAAGTATATCCTACAGTACATTTCATTTATTTATAATCTCTTGATTGATCTATAATCAACATAGACAATGCACGTGTTCCAAGGTGCTTAGCCACTACCAAAGTTATTTTGTTAGCAAAATCTGAAAATAGCAGCATGCCTGCCAACACTGTGCCTTTCCACCACGACAAAACACATCTATACTGGATATACTCTTTCCCTAAAAGAACTTAGTTTTATGCAAGAATTCTTGACTCACGCTAGAAACAGCATTGAAAAGCCAGTGAGTAACAATGTAATATATTTAAGAGAATAATATAGTTAACATAAGAAAGTTTTACTCCACCTTTTGTTCTTGCTTGCAGCTTTAGAAAGGTCAAAAAATTCTGGTTAATGTACTACTAAGTGAACCGATACGATCAACACAGTTTCACAAACACTTTACACCAGCATACAAATGAGAAACAAACCAGTTCCCCTGTTGTTTACTCTCACCTTTAGGCTGCTCTTTCTTTTGAGTCAGCATAAACATTTACCTTTGCACACAAGCAACTCAATGTGGAAACTAATGGGGCTTAAAACTAAACTTGGAAAGGGAGCACAGCAGGAACAGAAGTTTTAATTTGTGCCAGTTCTGAATCCAGTTCCAAATTCAGGTCTTCTTGCCACAGTGCCTCCTTCCTTTTGCTAGGGGAAGTGAGACAGGACTGCTCCCGGCAGCAGTACCACCCCCCAAATGTTGGGAAGCCACAGTGTAACTGTGTTTAAGCCCTTGCATCACTCCTCACACCAACCATCACAGATCCATTTCTCAAAATGAAGTTTCTTACCCTACTAATTGCTAATGAGGAAGTAAATATATTGTTTAAATTACAGAGGTATCAAGCTACAAAGCAATTAATTTTTATTTAATTACTTTCATTTTTATGGTGGTAAGAAATGGCCAACCACTGTACAGACAGTAATTTCAGTTCCTGTCTCTACACGGTCCACTTAGAGGCTGAAATAGTTTAGGGTAGATCAAGTAGCAAAGTTACTGTGGTCTTGTAAGACAAGAGTTATCTTCAAGAGGTTTTCATATGGGAAAATTCCAGAACCAAAAAGCACTTGTAGCATGAGGGTGCCACTTCAAAGACAGTGAGGAAAGCAGGGTATTTACACTGAACAGGACAACTAGAAGCATGTCCTGTCTGAAAGGGATTGCTGGCTGACATAAGATGCTGCTGAGGAACTAAAGAAAATTTGAGATAACTTATCACCCCACACCTCTGCTCAGACAAACAACAAACCTGCACCACAATATGCCTTCACCCTATGAACACCCTCCCCCTTATCTCCTGTGGGCATGAAGCAACTGATGTGCTGCCACTGCAAAACCACTGGCCTGGTAATGCCACAAGAGTAACAACTTGAGGGACAAGGGGAAAAACACTGGTGGGTTCAGAATGGTACTTTCAGCAGTATTGCAGCATCTGTTCAAGGACTTTTCAATAGACAAAGCTAATACGAGAACAACTATGTGTATTTTTCACAATAGCTTTAACCAAAGTGCATACAAAAATAAAGCAAGCAGAACAACAGCCTTCGGTTTCAAAATTCAGACAAATTAGGCTACAAGTGTGTCTGAAACGTTTCCCTCCTATTGTTGTTTCCTCTGGATACAACATTACTAATTGTCAGCCCTCTGGACAGCTTGGTTCCCTTTACTCATTCTGTATGTTTATGACTCAGTTCCTTGACTGGAACTCATTCTTGCAAGTTTAGGCTTGGAGTGGCAGGGGAGAAAGGGGCTGCATTTCCATTATAAAGACTGAAAGACTACACATTAGAACATTGAGGCAAAAATAAAATCAGCAAGATTAATCAGACTAGAGAACACGCAGACATCCCTTCACCTTTCCACCTTGCATTAACTCCTAATCCTTCCTCATTTGGTTCATACAACACATGAACCACCTGGGTTTCAACACAGTTTCTCATATCTCAGATGTGTGTTTGATACCATGAAGTAAACTTAGAGTTTGACTTTTCAAAAGTGAACACTCCCGTACCAGAACGGGTAGACTGAAAGCAGCATGAAAATATGAAAAAAAAAAAAAAAACTCAGGAACGATACAACATTTTGGACAAAACCCGATGCATAAAGGTTATATACGACAGACAATCACATGTCTTCCGTTTGCGCCAGAAACTAAGAACCTAAGAAAATGCCCNCCCCCCGTCCGCGGCCCCGACGCGCGTCACGAACAAGGCGGCCGGAGATTGGCCCTGGAGAGCGGCGGCACAGGGAGACAGGGAGGGGGGAGCGCCGCTGGAAAAGCCCAGCAGCGCCAGCCCGGCCATGGGGGCACTGCCGGGTCTGTGGCTGCATCTACCCCGCGCTGGCATTCCCTAAAATTCAGCCCCTCTTCGTCCCGCCGGTGAGGGCAACGGAGACCCGCACTCCTGATCCATAAAAGAACGATGTTTGGCGAGGAAGTGCCGTCGTGTTTCCTTCTCCAANAAATTAGGCTACAAGTGTGTCTGAAACGTTTCCCTCCTATTGTTGTTTCCTCTGGATACAACATTACTAATTGTCAGCCCTCTGGACAGCTTGGTTCCCTTTACTCATTCTGTATGTTTATGACTCAGTTCCTTGACTGGAACTCATTCTTGCAAGTTTAGGCTTGGAGTGGCAGGGGAGAAAGGGGCTGCATTTCCATTATAAAGACTGAAAGACTACACATTAGAACACGGAGGCAAAAATAAAATCAGCAAGATTAATCAGACTAGAGAACACGCAGACATCCCTTCACCTTTCCACCTTGCATTAACTCCTAATCCTTCCTGATTTGGTTCATACAACACATGAACCACCTGGGTTTCAACACAGTTTCTCATATCTCAGATGTGTGTTTGATACCATGAAGTAAACTTAGAGTTTGACTTTTCAAAAGTGAACACTCCCGTACCAGAACGGGTAGACTGAAAGCAGCATGAAAATATGAAAAAAAAAAATGCCCAGGAACGATACAACATTTTGGACAAAACCCGATGCATAAAGGTTATATACGACAGACAATCACATGTCTTCCGTTTGCGCCAGAAACTAAGAACCTAAGAAAATGCCCTTACAGAAAATAATCTCTGCCGCGGCACTCAACCCCCTCCATCCCGCTGAGCCAATAATCCCGCAAAGAATTCGTTTGACTTTTTTTTCTAAAGGAAAAGGAAAGCGAAAGCACATCGAGTGCACGAAGCGCCGTCTCGTTCGAACACAACCGAGGGCACGGCGCCCTGTGCACCACGGGCTCCCGTGTCCGCACGGACCCATCCCTGCGGCCGCACGGACCCGGCGCCGCTCGCCGCCGCCATCCCTGGAGCCNAGACCCGCACTCCTGATCCATAAAAGAACGATGTTTGGCGAGGAAGTGCCGTCGTGTTTCCTTCTCCAACCAGTGCCTGCTCGGCAGCTCTCCGTCTGTGAGGATGGCAAACCTCGGCAGCTCCCGAATGGGGCTGGAAGTGAACACTATTCCGGCTACTACGCAAACAAGGGCCTCAGAAACAAAAATGGTACGTGAGCAATGAGGAAGGTTCATGAAAACGAGTGGTGAGCACTGGGCACTGGCCCAAAGTGTCACGTTAAATGGTAAACACATTTACGAGGGAGGAGGATAGGTCTCTTAGTAAACAGTACTGAATTTTTAATTATTCCCTCAAACATTACTAGATAAAGTACTAACTTAGGCTCTTTTATCTAAATATACGTTACTCATTTGAAAAACTCGAGGATTCTCAACAGTTATATAACAGGAAACAGTTCCATTAATAGCTGCAATCACAAAATCTACTTTTGCCAATAAAACTACATTCACAATTTCTAGGAAGCATGGAAGTGTACATTTTGATAAAACCAACGTATATTCTGGTGTTTCATTTCTGTATCTCCAAGCCATTAAAAAAAAATCTTCCAGGTGGAAAACATAGCACAGATTCCTTTACTCCATTTCAGATTCTAAAGAGGACCACACACATTAACCTATTCACTTTCTAACCCGAGGATGGGGAAAGAGGCATCATCCCTTGGGAGGGAGCTCAGCCCTTCTACTTCCACATGTTGCTCCCTAGAAAATCTCTGTCTCCTCACACCCACTGCCGATGGGGGGTTCTTCAGCCCCTGGTCAGCAACTGTGTCCAGATGGAGAGATTACTTCTAAAATACCCATGGCATGTTACTAGGGATACAAAGCTGATTGTCAAACAGGAATTTTTATCCAGGGCTGTGCTATCCAATAGAAAATTTGCAGTGGTCTTTAATAAGTCAAAAAAGGTTGAAACCCACTGTTTAGCATGTAAATTGTTTGAGAGAGCACAAATGTTGGATGAGACAAGTTCAGGTTTGTTCCAACTCTTTACATTGGGCAAATGTAATCTTAATTAGTATTTATAAGTTTCTCATTATGTGATATTGAGGATTTTACTGTATCTTTCTTCACATAGGGTCAGTTGTTAAGAGACCTAACTCTCTTGCCATACTCCAAAAACACACCAAACCTTGATACAACACAAATAATGAATACTTGCTTAAAGATTTCTACACTGTCATCAGACAACTTTACTGTACAAACCAAATCCCGTTCATGAGAGTTTGGGTTTCTCTCTAGGGTAAAAATAAGTTCATGACCAGGTCTAGAACATTACCAGAAACTGATCTTAGTTCATAGAATCATATGCTATCCTGAGCTGGAAGTGTCCCACAAGGATCATCTAGTCCAACTCCTGGGACTAGGTAACTAGTGCTAAGAACCATCCTTAGTCCAGCCATCTGTCCTTAGGACCAGAAAACTACTGATATGCAGCTTACACAGTGGATTCAAAGACAAGATATTTACCATTTTCATCATCCAGAAAGAGGTTCAGTGCTGCTGTCTCATTTTAATTTCAAAATCAGGTGGCATATAATCATACAAGAGGCTTGACACAAAAAGGACTAACTCCTAGTTTTAAACAAAAAAAACCCCTAACCACAAACTGAATGTACAACACTAAGTCTACAATCTTACGATAAATATACACTATAAATAAATATGAGTTAATGCTAACTATATATATTATTAATATGAATTAACAAAGGGAAGTCTTATACTGATTTTTCATGATGGTAAGACAAGAAAACAGTAACACACTTGAACCTAATCTCAGGTACCTAAACCAATGTTTTACTTTATCTGATTGTACAGGCTATAGAACAACCAGATGCTGTACAGATGTGTTTGATATTAGCAGTCATGCCACTGTATTTCGATGCTTTCAGAAAAAGAAAGTAAAACCAGTTAAAGTGAAAGTGAAACTTGCCTGAAGCTGGAGGGTGTGGCGGAGAATGGTGTCCTCTAAAGCATGGATCCACTTCTCCCTCTCATCAGCATCTCGAGCTGAAAAAGTATTCAAAAGATACTGTTAAATTATATGCAGCTTATACACTAAAAGCCATAAGCAAACAGATCTGATGTCTGCACTAAATATGGAAATCAAACTATAGTCTTTGTTAAGTACCAAGGACATAATTCCACAGTTGTCTTAATATCTTGTTTACTCTTCTGTGGTTACAGCTCTGTCCCTTGTCCAGCTTTAGGGGCACACATGCAAAGAGAGTTTGCATTGACATTTCTCACTTAATAAATTCGGTAATTTTTAAATCATCTTATTTACAAGAAGCTGTTCAACCTGTAATAGATTATCCAATAATTCTACTTCAGTGTGGACATAGTAACTTTGAATAAGTTGGCCTTTCAGGTATGGATTCATAAGACAGGACAAACACCTGTAACAGGTCACTGGTGTGAATAATGAAGCTCAAAGAATAAAGTATGCAACAAACATTTTTTAAACTCAAGACAGTCCTACTCTAAAACCAAATAGAACCTAAATTGTATGTTAACAACACACATGAGTATTTTCTTACTTCTGCAACAGACCACCATAGAGTTTTAATTAAGAACCTGTGTCAGGATATATTACATATATAAAAGATTGTTATGATTCTCAGTTGCAGACAGTGATAATTAAGAAAGCAATATATTAAGTGATGATTAAAGGAGGATTACAGGACTGGGGAGACAAGGAAGAAAAGAGGACTGGAGAAGGAAGAAAAAGAACAGATCAGGCTTTTTACCCTCATACTGCTTTTCTTCACCCCTACCCACAGCACAGACATTATTCTGCTGGTTTGAAAGAGTTCCTTGCTGTGCTCTAAGCCTGTTTAAAAAACACAGGAGCAAAGTTGATGAATTCCAGGTAAAGAAAGAAGAGAAAATTCCACAGGCATTAAACAGACTGTAAACAAACTGGCCTGTATACGGATTTAGAACAGTTATTGACAATTGTTTCTAGTTCCTCATTCAAATGGAAGGTATTTAAAACAAACAGGAAGCCTGGTAAAAGCAAGGAAAGCTTAAGTGAGCTAGCATCTATTATGAATCAGAGGGCTGAGATTCCTATCAGACTTATTTGTTAAGGAGTTCAGAGGAAATATTTTTAGATTATACTGAAATATACTCTCCAGCCCTAAATGCTTTGTTTCAATGTTCCCTTTCTCACCCTTATGTTCCATTGCCTTTATTCTTTGGAATCTGCAGCTCAAACCTATCCAGGTTTGAGACCACAGGTCTTCCAAATATGTATTTTTCTAGACCCCCAAAGAAAACACTATCAATATCAAGATAAACATAGTGCATTGTTAATTCAGTATATATACACTGATTATGTCAAGTTAACAAAACCATCAGGAAAGAACTGACAATGTATGTGTTTGTGGGAGACATGTAAGAATGTCTCTTTAATACAGAAACTTGCTCCAAGCCTAATTGATGAGGTGGCCTCAAAGTGGTGGGGTAAAACTTCCATTTTGTAAAAGGTAAAAGTTTGAAATCTATCTAGTTTTTTCCTAAAAATATACATTTTCCCAGACACTACAAGTCAATCTCTATTCATTGTTCTTTTAAAATAGCAAAGCATGATCAATTGCCACAGGTATTCTGGTAATGCCACCATTAACCTGTATAAATTAAAACCAGACATAAGGGAAAGTGGCTATCCAAAGTGCTTTCAGATGCACAGAGGAAGTCTGCAGGAAGAAGTTAAAGTAATTAAATGCTACTTAGAACAGCAGGTGAATAACTTTTCTGCAGGGACTGCAGCAAGTATGAAAAGCTGGATTTGCCATCTGTAATATTCTCAAAAGCTCACTAGAAAGAACTTCTAATTTATGGGGTTCTATCCTCTAGTGATTTATATTCTAATTGAGAAGCTGAAGTAGGTGCTGAGGACAAGTTTATAATGCAGTGAAAGCAGACAGAATGGAGGGACAGAGGCCCTGTGAACTCTGCCCAGTGACTGCATTATGCCAAATCATTTTGCAGCATGCAAATTTTAATTTTTTTTCTCATTATGTACACGCATGAACACACAAACACCCTGCTCTTTTTACACAGCATAGCTTACACTTTAACACTAATTTCAATTACTGAATTAGTCAATTAGAATCAATTTTAATGCTTATTAATTTCTTTGGTTCTGCTTACCAAGAACAAGCCCCTTTGCCTAGTCCTGCCAGATAATCAAGTTGATGCATCTTATACCAGTCACTACACATATAACATATATTGTTACCTGTATTATTAATCTACCAGTACTTGAGATGTATCAATGCTTCAACTTTTCAAATGTGTGTTCAGTGTGACATTTTTCAATGTCTGTAAGGTTTCTTGGGTTTGTTTTCCTGTGGATTTTTTTTTTTTTAAATCTTACTGGAGAGCTGGGGTACTGAGGAGCTACTAAGTAATTCACAGGATAAAAAATCCCATGTTCAAGGGGTTTTTTCCCACGATTATTTAAATTAAAAAAGAAACAATTAAGCTGCAGACCAGTGAATTAATCCTTGTATTGCAGCAGAATTCCTGTGATCTTCCATGCTGCCAGCAAAAAGAGGTCACTGTATTAACTAAATACTAATCTCAATATACAGTAGCCCATTAATAAAGGTTATCACAGAATGACTTGTATCTGAACCCAGAGCAGAACAGAGAGGCCTTACAGCAACAGGGGAGACCTAGAAACCAACCAATCTGTACAGCTCAAAAACAGAACTGACCTTCCAATGCTCATAAATAAACTACAGTTTTGAAGCTTCTATTCCTCTAATGACCCTTTATAGCTCTTTCTACCAGGGCTCAGCAGAAGGAGAAAAGCTCTATTTTTCCTCATATACTAGGCACTGCAAACTTCTGGCATAGCATGATCAATCCTTAGGGAGAACACACGAACCTCATCAATCCTGCTACTCAGACAGTCTCAGCCACAATAAATCCAGGAACACTGCCATGAGAAGACAGCTTACTGCACAGCATCAGAACCTTTTAGGCACTCTCTGTTCAGGACACTGGTTTAACTTTCAGACCATTTATCATCAACAGCAGATCCTCCTGGCTCTCCTCCACAGACTCTCTTAAGAAAACCACGGAGAAAACAGTAGGATGCAGTTTTTAGTAAAGCGAGCTGCAAAAAAAGTTATATTAATCTAATCAAAATGGCTGCTGTGAGATCAGGTGCAAGTAAAAGCTCCCTAATGGTAAAAGCAATTTAGAACTGAACAGCTGCCAAAAGATCACTGATGAAAAAAAAAAATCAATGGGAACATTCAAAAAACACACTCAGAAACAATTTATGGGAAAAATCTACACACAATGGTCAGAGATCATTATCCACCCATCTGCAGGGAAAGCTAGATATCCAGGCTGGTTTTCATTTAAAGAAGGCAACTTTGGCCAAAGAAAAAGCTCTAATATCTTTTCAACTAAAACGTTTGTGATGCACAATACATAAAATCCACTCTGCATCCACAAATGCTGGAGGTGTTCTACAGCAGGTAGGGGACAACAATGCCTTGCTCATTAGTTTTGTGTCTCAAGTACCCCCAAATCACTCCAACTTCTTTACTTCATCAGGCTCCACTTCAAAGTTATCACTCCCCACTCCAAATTCCTAAGGGAAAGCTATTCTAGAAACTATTCTGACAACATATTTGGGATAAGGCAATTATTATCTAGTCCAAGGAATTACACTAGTATCTGTGCTTATAAAAAAATGGAGGAATTTTATCTGATCCCACCTGACACAAAACTTCTAGGAAGAGAAGGGTAGGGGGCAAAAGAAAGAAACAAGTTACTTTTCCCCAGCCTGACTCTGGAATAAGAGTATGATAAAAGACAAATAAGAAACACTTAGACATCTATATGAGAAATATCTGGCACTTAAAACACATAAAGGTGCTACTTCAGCTGTTTACAGCCATTATAATAATTATTACTTTGTTGATACTAATTGGAAGTTAAATAGTAGAACTCACTGCAATACATGAATATTCATTGTGGTTCTTAGTCTGAGGGGTTAATGCAAGAGTTACCTGGTCAGCTGAAATTCAAGTTGTACTAGGGCAACTATCTGCAAATATAGCAATGCTAAATTTGCAGCTGAGAGGACACTAGCACTCCCTGTGCTTTTCTCTTAAGTGCCAGAATAATCAATTCAGTTTTTACTGCAATTTAACAGTGAACATTTGCATGTGGAACAGGCTAAATCTACACGGAGCTGCATAATCACAGCTGTGTGCAAGAGACTGGAATCGGTAATGGCTGAAACGCTGCAAAGTTACTCCGATTATGTCAGTTAAGCTATTTTTACATTTTCCTAGTAGATTTAGTATTTATGAGCTAGATTACAGTTTGTTTTCATGTGCTTAACCCCTCGCTCCTCTGTGTCCAGGGTGCATCTTTTGAAAGGCACCTGTATAATTTACTGTGACATCCCAGGCATATCTAAGACAACCATGGGGTACTTAACATGATCACAGTCCTATTTATGACTAGTTCAGAGAAACACACTTGGAAAGCATGTCACTGCTTTCTGAGTTTTAATATGAGAACAATATTTTTAAAGATGTGCATTTTTTGTGATCTGTCTGGCTGAGCTTATTCATAGGATATTTTAACATCCATTTTATAAAAAAAAAAAATCTCAACTCTTTTCTAGAGGAGGTACAGAGAAAGAAAAGCAATTATTTGACCAAGGAGAAGATCATAAGAGTGAAAAAATGACTAAACCCAAGAATCATTGTTTCTACTGAGGAATTTCTGTAATACAGAAAAATTATGATTTAAAACTCCCTTTTGTTTTACAAAATGGTCCTTTATCTCTAAATTTCCTCAACCGCTAGATCGAATTTGGCAGGGATTTTGAAAGTTCTATTCTATGAGGATAAGAAAGCAAATTAAATGCAACTACATTAAATGCTCTCAGGCTCTATTAATTTCCCAAATAGAGAATAAATTTTGTAATTTAGAGTTCCTATAATATTGACTTTACCGTGGAGAGATTATATGTGTTTATATAACATATACCAAATGTTAAACTACAGCATAAAACAGATTACTTTTTCCAGCCTAAGCTTGATAGCATCTAAAGATTAGATATAAACAAGTTTAACAACTCTGCTCCACGATACAGCATTTACCACCAGCATTTCTAGGTCATGCACAGCAGTACTTGGAAGACAGAATACACAAAACATATCACCTCAGAACTGGCATACTGGTGCTTTTTTGTGTGTGCATCTACATAGGCATTAGGATGAAAGAAAAACCTCAAGAATTAGGAAAGAAAAAAAATCACAAGATTACTTATAAATACACTACACAGTCACAAAATGAAATGCATATTTTATTTTCATTCACTGTGACCTACTTACAGGCAGAACTCAGTAAGAAAAGTCTATTACACCCACAGAGTCAATAGAGTCAATTATGCAGCCTTCATTCTGAAAAAACATCCACTGATTTGTATGCAAAATTCCTCTATTTTCTCAGCCAAGTGCAGAACTAATGTAGTATCCTTACACACAAATGACCAGATGATAGAGATGAAATTCTGGCTGTATTGAGATCGACAGGATTTTTGCCACCAGTCTCAGTGGAGAGAGATTTTCTCAGTAGTGCTCAGCAGTGTGGAAAAGTCACGCATCAAAGGACTGTTCCATGGCTAAATAAATTGCTTTCTAAAGTCACTGAAGGCCTTTCAAACCATAGAAAAACATGCAAGATGAAGCAGCATTTCATACAAGCCTACCAAAACACTACAGTTTCATTGCTTACAAATACCCTTCTAACACATGCAGCTCCCACATCTGTCAGTAGCTTGAACAGTCCCAGCACCTTATTTCCTCTGTATCATAATTTTGGAGTTGTCACAATTATTATTATCCTTCCTATTAATCTTGTCCCTCATGCCATTCTCCACCCACACATATAAATCAACCCTCCTTTTGTTCTGCAGGTGTCTGACCAGTCTGAACTCCCTGTACCTACAGAAGATTCCTGTGCAGTCACAAGACACAAAGGCATTAGACTTGTCCAAACAAAAAACACCAAAAGGTCTCCTGTGTAAAATGTAAGTAAGATTAATCTGTGATCTTGAGAAACCAACTAAACAGCTCTTTAACTGTTACCTAAGCTCAAAAGCTTTTTTAGCAAGCATTATAATCAGCCCATAAACATAACCTCAGGTGGAAACTTGTGTGACAAAGGAAATACACAATCAAGTTGCTATTAGTTCTCGCTGGAAATTCATACACAATGTGTAATTTTGTAATTAAACAATTCTCAATGTGGGACAATCTGCAAGCATCTGGCTTTTCACTACAGAATGTCAATGTTTAAATATTAATAATATTAACACTAAATAATACTTCACATGGTAAATTCTGTGGCTTTCAAGATATGTTTGCATTTAAAATCAAGCAAAGAACCATAGAATGACCTGGGTTTGGAAGGGAACTTAAAGGTTATTTTGTTCCAACCCCTGCCATGGGCAGGGACACCTTCCACTATCCCAGATTGCTCCAAGCCCCATCCAAGCTGGCCTTGGACACTTCCAGGGATGGGGCAGCCACAGCTTCCCTGGGCAACCTGTTCAAGTGCCTCACCACTCTCACAGGGAAGAATTTCTTCCATTGCAGATCACACTGATAGAGCTCAGAAACTACAAGTTTAGGATAGAAATTATATTTTCGCTTGAACTAAAAAAAAATCAAATAGAGAAACAAAAGTATAATAATTTTCTTAGTCAATAAAATAGTTCTCAACTTAAACAGGTCAAACTCAAATTTATGGCTACTTGGAATTTCTTATTAAGACAGAAGGAGGAGAGTGTTGATCCCTCCCCTCCTTATAGTGAGACTTTTCCTGACCACTTCCCCCTTTCCAAAACAGTTGCCATGTATCATAGATACAGCTGAGATAAAAGACTCATATTGATGCCAAAAGTAACAAGCAACAAATAAACTCTTTCTTCCAGAGGACTGGAAAGATAAATTGATACCTCACAGATACTGTTTTAAGGTATTATTTCTTTGCTACTCTCAAGTTTAATATACATTTTGGAATCTGCAACTTCAACCTCAAGAAATGTAAAACCAAGAGGTGTTTATATATGACCATAACAACTGAGTCCAGAAAGCCCCATTAAAAATGGGATGCTCATGGGCTGATTGAAAATAGACAATTATAATACAGGATGCTGCAGGTGCAAGAAAGAGCTGCGTGAAACAGGAAAATGCACAACCACTCACCATTCCCTGAGCTTTGGTCACAAGTTCCAGTTACTCAAAATATCAGTGTCATACATCAATACCAAAAGGGAGGTAGATAGAAGAGAGGGAAAGACAGAAAAATCACTGCAAAAACTAAATTTTGCACAGTTGAGCACACACAGAGGAATTCACTGTTTCAGCATCATCAAAACCCTAAAAGACCTGAAAATGTTAGATTAGGACAAGCAATGCAGTCACAGCAGTTCTATACATCACTGAGGAAACCACCACAGATCTCAGGATTTCACACCAAAATACCTCACTGGGCATTTTTTTGCATTTTAGGCATTTAATATCAGATGAAAAGCACTCAAAACTTTTTTTGGGCAAGGGTTGCACTTTATGAATCATTATTTAAATTGGGTAATGTGATAGACTAAAGTGCCTCTTCTTACCACAAGGGCAATCAGCTTCCTGGTGGACAATGTCAAGGTTTTGTAGAAGACTATAAATATTGATTATTTCCCCAAGTAGTGGTAAAACACAGGTATAGAACCATTATAATTAATTTTGATACTTAATACAAATGCTTTAAATCAGTAACTAAGGCCTTTGTGGACCCCAGTATACCCTTAATACTAGCTGTCTCCCACATTAATAAAATTTCCCTGCTTTTATAACATTAAGGCAACCTCTTTCTGTGCATATCTCCCTTTTCCCTCAGCTGGGCTGGTAGGCAGACACAAATCAGGCTTAAAACTGGGGAAGGATGGGAAAAGAAGGAGAAATCTACCTTTACCAGCTGACAGCTTTCATGTAACAGAAGAATAAGTTGCACAGCAACATTCATGCTTCATTTCTCAGATACTTTTGTGGCAGGAATAGGAAAGGGAAGACAAGCTAAAGCAAAATCATCTTAGATCAGTGTACTGGACTTTTTCCAATCTTTCAACTCTCTGTTACACAAAGCAGTGGAGGTAACATGGATTTGCCTTCCAAGGAACTGTGCTCCAGGCTGTAAGAATAAGAGTTGGGGTTTTCAGGTAGGAGTTGAGAAATCTGAATTCTTTTTCCTGAACACATTGTGTGTTTAGTAAAGGATTTTCATCCAAATTAAAGCTATTATTGCTTCAGGTTAGACAGCAAATCAAATATCAAGAAGAAATACAACAATACCCTTGCCAGACTCTCTTGAACATCATGTTCCCACTCTTGAATTTAAGCCACAAGCATCCCAGTGAGCAGAAAGAACAGCTAAGTGATATGAAGGAGAGAAGAAATGAATTTCCAAATGGAAAAGGCTTACAGGTTGGTGATGATATGAAGATGTTAAAAGAAAAACAAAACCAAACAAAAACCTCACAGTGCTTGAAGGTTATGGAACATTTAGAACAGAGGCATGTGCTACAGCAAGGAAAAATACATTATCAAGAAAGGTCTTCCTGACAGGAAGGTAAATTAAACTAAGAGTATTATTCCAAATGTCTTACAGCAACTGAATGGGTTTTTGCATCTAATCTGAACAAACCCACAAGGGAATGCTTTAAGATCTACCTAATTCAGAAGCCTTACAAGCAAGCCATGAAACTGGATATACAGCATGACCAAATGAGAACGAAGCAGGGGATGAAATACATTACTTCTAAATCTATTTTAAAATTTCTGAGGTCACTCTGCCTCCCTTCCCCCTCCAGTGTGAACAAGCATCAATACACCTGTACATAATCAAATAAGGGGACAAAAATTTGCTGGGCACTCTGGCAGAGCTAAAGTTAAGAAGACAGTAAAACCAAAACATGCTGTTTGTTTTATTGCCCATATTTATTCAATTCACTTCTTTCCTTTATACCCATGTACTAAAAGTATATGGATCCCATTTGGGATGTACCCAGTCATCATTCAAAACATACTTTTTAATTTTTACTAAGGTTCAATACAGGGATGGTCACTAGGAAACACGGTTGAGGACAGAACAGAGGGAGATTGTCACAGGCAGCAACTAAATATGAACTGTACACTGGAAAGACTCATAATTTACCATGATCCAGTGACAGGCAAATCTCAGTGGGAGATGCTGATGATTTAGTACTTTGGAGATTCAGTTACAACATACACACACATATGGGAACAACATCCACTGAGAAGTTGATCAGACATCTTTAAATGACTTATTCACCCTTCATCTCAATATTTACATCTCTAGAGTGCTAGTCAGATGTGCACATTAAGAAATAATTAATCAACCCAGTATACAGTTTTTCTTTCTTTTCCCAAATCCAAATTCTATCCCTGTCTGTCAGCAAAATTTCACTGAGGCACCAATCAACACTGAGTACACGAAAAGAGTTTTCTTTTGGAGCCTGAAAGAGAAACTCTTCCACTGCAGATGGGATCCCAACTTACACACAGGTCAACAAAGCCTTGAAATCACAGATTTTAAAGTTCTGTTTTTTTTCCCAAAGAGACTCCAGGTTGTTTGGATCCCTGGCAGTCTTTGAGAATGAAGGAAGGCAGTAAGGAGGAAGAGACTGCATCTTTAAAAAAGTTGCCAATTCTGCAGCAGTCTTCTCTTGTACAAGACTTCTTTTGTAAAGGGTGAATGTATTTCTAGTTATGACTATCTCACAGGATAAAAGCTCTATCTGGATCAGATATAAAATAAACTTCAAAAAAAAATTGTTAGGAATATTGTATGTTCTCTTGGATTATTCCTGGCATCTATCCTACAATATCCTTTGTAGTCTCAGCACAAATTCTGTAGCATTTACATTATTACCCACTCACCATCCATGAGTGACAGTGACCTGTATTTTGCATAAATGAAAGCCTGTGTAATACTGAATTAATTTAATATCATGAACATTTTACATAAATATCACATAAGGGTTGCAGGAGGTGAGAATACATTTACAGTGACCATAAGAACTACAGATGTAGTTCCACAGAGCTGTTTTACACTCAGCACTAATATCTTACCTTTCTTTTTACATTTTTGCATTAAAGCCACATATATTAACACTGTGCTTGTATCATTACAATTTCCTGATTAGCAGAGACGTTATCTTCATCATATGGTAACAGAAAAAGCACAGTTCATAAAACAGTGTACAAGATCTTAGTTGTACAGTAAAGGGGCACACACTGATCCTATGAACTGCAGAGAAATTGAGATTATATAGCACAAGATGTTATGTGATAAAATTGGTCTTCAAAAATTATCAATATTACTTAGAGATGAACATGACATATCAAATATTACCAGTTTTCTTTTAAGACATTTGACCACCCAAAGGAGGACACAGCACATAACAAACCACTGCAAACAAGACATATTAAAAAAGGTATATCTTAGTGACTAAAGATGAGAGATCTCTAGATTTACCTGTATCAAGTTCTCAAATACTCAGCAGCATTCAGCTTTGTAGGACTGAAAGAGTGCCCTAGTACAGCACTCCATTACTGCATTAGCAATTAGCTTGCATTTTATCAGCTATCCTTGGGAACAGTAGATTTAAGTATTACTGTGAGCTCAGCATTATGAAGGTATGTTTATGAGGCTTAATGCAGTGAAAAGCCAGCCAGCAGCAGCCTTTAGGAAGAACTGTAGCACAAGGAATACAGAAGCCAGTGACAATATGGTGTACAATTAATATTTATCATTAGAAATAGTCTCACAAAACAACAGTAGTAACAACAACTCCCATTTTCAAATCACTGCTTTAAGAATATATACAGTACAACAGAGGTTATAGAATTATTTCAATTTATATAAATTAATATGACTGCTTAAATGCAAATGTGCCTCTTGGATATTTAAAATTTCTGGCTCTATGCAAAGCAATAAAATTATTTAGTCCCTACATTTTAGAGGAAAAGCCAAAGGACTAACAAATATCAGTTGCAAAATATTTTCATCACACTTCCCCAGGATTTCAACATTCAGAAGGAAGTTCTCTGCTCAATATGAGCGCAGTATCTTTTCCTCCTGCTGCAGAGAAAATAATTTAAGGAGAACATAACAATTATAGAGAACCTTACCCTTTCTACCGGTGAGCCATAGCATGCAATGACGAAACATAGCAGTGGCAGATGGCATTGGTGTTAGTAAATGTGAATAAAAGGATAACAGCAGAGAAAAGGTGACTGGCAGACAAGACACACAAATGTAGATGAAATGAATGCAAGCTGGTAAATCTCGAAGCAAAGCTCCACCGTTAAGGCAAATGTTGCCTCTGGTCTCCTCATAATTGAGCATTAAGTTCTATTTGGATACAAATTGCAACCTTCAGATCAGTCTTGATTCTCTTCATACAGAAATGCATAATTGTATCTTGATAACGAAGAGCAGAAACGTTTTGTAAGCAAGACCCACAATCAGAAGCACAATACTTTCTCTCCTTGAGTGATTTATTCTTTACATTATTAATCTCCAAATCCTGCCAGAGCTACGGTCTTTTTCTAGCACATATGTATCCACTGCAGATGTAAATCCCTGCCTAACCTGCAGCACCCCTGGATCCAGAATGTTCTCAGTTTGCTCATTCATGCTGTTCTGCTGCCAAACATTTAAAATCATCCATCAAATACAAGTGGAATCTATTATAAGGAAAAAAACCCCAATCTCTTCTTTCAGCTCACCCTGAAAATGGAAGGTTTTCTGATCAACAGTTATAGTGAAGGTGCTGTCGTCCTCATCGTCTATACCAATCACAGCTCCCTGTGAAACAAAGAACAAAATCCTGATAAGGCAAGCAGTGACATCAGCAGCACACACTCTATCACTACACCACTGGAATTTAAAAAGCTTTGACAAATTACAAGCCAACTGAAGACAGTAAAGAGCAGAAAGATTCTCTGTTTAGTCATAGGATGCAGTCAGTTCTTTAAAACAATAGAATTTTAGTAGCAGAAAAAAACAGAAGATGCTTGCAAAGATGATTTTCTGGATAATAATATGCATCTTTTATTTTTGTGATGGAGGTGGCTTTATGCTGCAGCAGCTCTCTAATGCATTCCAACTTACATTTCAAAGAAGAGTGGTGAACAATATTCTATATGTACTTTTCATATATAAAAATAATAATTCATAGGTACTCTACATAAAAAAAAGCTCTTGACCTGATTTTATCTACCAGTCTGTAATAAAAAATAAATCGTTCAGCAGAATGAATCTGGTCCATCATGTCATGTCACTGGTACATTGCATGATCTAATTTTCAGTCCCTAAGTAAATATTAACAGAAAGCAACTAGCTTTGTCTTCTAATTCTTCATGAATTATTAGAAGGAAATGCAAATAAATTGCAGAGTTAAAGGCCATCTGTGCTTAGCTATTTACAAATCTACCTACATTTTCATTCCCATCCCCTTCCCAACATTTAGTAAGTAACAATTTCACCCAGGAGAAGACAACACTGAAAAAAGAACCATTACAAGCCTCTGCCAACCCCAACAAATTATAACATTTAGTTCAAAAATCACCAGTGGGTTTACTTGATTTATCTTGTTCTCCAGGAGAACTAGAATCAGGATCCGTTGTATCCTTCCCCCTCACACAAACAGAAAGACTTCACTGGAAGGTGCCCATATTTAAAGGGTCAATTCTGCCCTTACTCTCTGAGTAAACAGCGAGTAACAGTACTACCAGCACCTGTGAGTGCTTCACTTCACTCAGCCAAGTGTCACACAGCAGCTGCAGGGCAGGGATCCATCAGGCTGCCAAAGCCTAAGGCTTCCTTTGGTACAGACTTGGGGCACAGGGATCTGAGTCAATCTCACCCACACATTCCCATAGTCCCTACAGGAGGTTTGTGGCCAACGGGACCAGCTCAAGCACAGCTGGGACTACACAGGACAGAGTGGCAGGAACAGGTTCCATTCAAAACCAGCACCAACTACATGTAATCCAAGGCTATATGGCAGGAAAGGAGAGCTCCAAACTGGTTTTTTCCTTCCCTCTGCTGCCAAAAATGTACCACTTAACTTCTCCAAGGGTATCTTCCATATAGGCTTTTCATGGACAGCTCTGTGATCACTATAAAAGAGGCCCCTAAATGTGTATCCAAGCCAGTATAACTGAACATTTCTAGTGCCAGGACATAACAACCACGAGATGACCAGTCATTACATTCAGAGACTATCTGGTAACCATGCAGTGTGCCAGTGACATGACATGATGTGCCAGATTCATTTTGACAGAATCATTTGCATTTTTTAAACATAACAATACAGAAAAAATGTCTGGCACTTTAAGTAAATGTTTTGCTATGCAATAAATCAGAAGATCACTGCAAGATGTACAGTGTCATTCTCCTCAACAGCTGTATCAGAGAATCTCAGAATCTCTGAGGTTGGAAAAGAGCTCTGAAATCATTGAGTCCAACATTTAACCAGCACCACAGTGTTCACCACTAAACTGTATCAGCAAGTGCCACATCAACACATCTTTTGACACTTCAGGGATGGCGATTCCACCACTTCCCTGGGCAGCCTATTCCAATGCCCGACCACCCTTTCAGTGAAGAGATTTTCCCTAATATCCAATCTAAACCTCCCCTGGTGCAACTTTAGGCCATTTCTTCTCGTCCTGTCACTTGTTACCTGGGAGAAGAGACCAACCCCCTCCTGGCTACAACCTCCTTTCAGGGAGTTGTAAAGAGTGAGAAAGTCCCTCCTGAGTCTTCTTTTCTCCAGGCTAAAGATACCAAAAATCTCTAAGTCAGACACCAAGAACATGATCAAGATATTCCCCCCAGGAAATACAGGAAAAACTAACATAAGGCTAAGCACAGACTAGGACACCCAAGTCCTGTTCCATCCAAAGTGTGGGAGAAGAGTGAGGAGCAGGGAGAGCTCTCCATGGCCTGGGACCTGTGTACAGTGCACACACTGTAACTGCAACACTGAGGCAAAGGGTCTGAGCCATAAAAACAGGAGATGCTTCTGCTGTCCTACAGGTAATACACAGGAACAAGTAAAAGAGTTTAAAAGTGTAAGTGTATACTCCAGAAAACTTTGGGACTTAAGCACAGTGCAAAGGACACAGAATTCTCTACAAATGCACCTTCCTAAGTACACTATGACAGTCAACAGAAGAATTTCAAGATGAAACTTCAGGCCTATGAAATGTGTATCAAGAGAAAAAAGGTGAGAAATAGGCTTTTAAAAATCCATTCGAGAGAAAAGGAAGTATTTTAGCCAAATTGCTTAAATTACATGTTTGTTTATGTTCACACCTACAGCTACAAATCAACAATTACTCTAAACAGAAAACCTCTTTGATGGAATTTCATTCTGCAGAAGCCCATCTGTTCAGCTATCAGTATCACTGTCATCTGCCAGAGGAGCTGCTTTACAAAAGCAGAAAAAAGAAAGATTCTTTCCTCCTTCTTAAAAACAAAGCAAAACCCACAGATATTCAGAGAAAGGCTGGAGGAGTCCATAAGTCTTCAGAAAACTCCAAAGAATAATTTCTGATAGAAGAGTGCCAGATGGAGGAAGATAAAAGGATTGCTTTATGTTAAATACACATAAAGATGGATCATGCAATATTGAACAGATTGTTCACTTTTAATATTTCCTAAACTGGCAGGCTGAGGCCAATCTCCACACTGACAGGCTCACAGCACTATTAAAGCAGGCATGGCTTTTCAGACTCAATTTTTCTGCACAATGCAAAAAACATCCTGATGAATCTTTGGGCATGTCATATTCTAGACAGTGGTTTGAGTGTACCTTACTCTTACAGAATTTTTAAATTAAAATATCAATTAAAAATTAAACATGGGAAAGTGCAAAAAAATTCATCTGGAATCCAAGTGAATGGAGATTCTCTGAGTCTCAAAAGATTTGAAGTACTAGAAATGAAAGACTAAAAAGGAATAGCAACAGAAGGAAGGAATAACTGGAAGATGCAGAGTTCTCCTGCAACATTTATCAGTGTTTGTCAGACCACAGATCTCCTTCCCTAGACTCCTCTTAACTTCAAATCTCGAGATGGTCCCATTCATACCCATTACCCTCCTGACTCCCTCCCCCCATTTACATCAGTTCTTCACAAGATTGCTGCATGCTGGAACCAGAGATACTATAAAAATGCAAAAAAAATATAGAAAAAGGACTTGTGCAAGAAATATTTTCAGACATTCATGACAAGGTAGAAATTGGGCATGTGCAAAGACATCACAGAATCCCCACCTCACTTCAAGCTACATTAGCAGCACTCAAGGGTAAATGTCCCAAACAGGTAATCATCATCTTTCCCACTCTTCATCTCTTTACCTCTTTTTTCCCAATCTGTATCCACCCCCAGCTCGTATTTGAAAAACTTTCCCTTTCCACTCCTCCTGTGTTTCACTAAGCCCAAGCACAGACAAGTGGCAGGTCTAAGGAATCTCCAAACTGGCAGGATGGAGGACACAGTAAGAGAAGAAAAGCAAATCAGAAGGACAGAAGGAAACAGTTTCACAATGACTTCTGTAGTACAGAACAGTATGTATATACATCTACATATACTATATATATATATACATCTACATTTCTACACACACACAAAAGTGAGAACTGCAAACAGCAACATTTTCATAATGTGCTTCTATAAACCCACCTGTCCCTGTCACAGAATGTTTTTTTAATGTATCACATAAAATGTATAAGGTTTCTATATAATTATAGAATGCAATTAGCCCAGTGTGTCGCTTGACCTCTAATGTTTTCTTTCCTTAAATGCTTTCACTATTTCAGTATTTTGCAGAGTCAGGAACAGAGCCCAAACCTCAGAAGTCTCCTTGCAGTTCTCTCCATTAGGGCATATTACACACAGTAAGTCATTAAGTACTGACTAAAACAACACTTACCCTGAGTCTAACACACCCTCGGCGTGAGCCTCTCATCATTTTGTCTTTTGACTGAAACAAAAAAAAAACAGATCAGTGGGTTAACAAATACAGGAAGTTACTCAAAGCAACTGAGAAAAGAATAAAGCATTGTTGCATAATGTTTTATGGATTGATTAAATGAGATGCAAGTTCTGTTACAAGATAGGTTAGTTCTCACACAAAAATACACCATCATGGTATGAAAAACTAATCCTTCAAAAATAAGAATACAATATCCCACTTCGAGAAGTCTTCTAGATACCTTCAAGAAATACTTATAAGATGGAGTTCATACCTTTATAGAAAGTAAAAAGAAGTGAAGAAAGGATTTGGGAAATATTAAACATCAGCAGTATACTGATTTACATCTTCCTCCTTTCCCCCTACTCTCAGGAAAGTGTCCATAAAACAAAATCCAGCTGTGCAGGCAGAATTGTACAAATAAAATTATATATCTGACAGAAAGTTTCCCCAATCCATATCCCTTTTATGCAGATATAAATGCCATTTTTAGACAGGTTTCTATGCCTACTTCCTAGCTAGTACAGCTCACTTTCATTACAACCCTTAGAAACCCTTTACAGCCATTTAAGCAGTTCAGAGCCCAGACAAGGAAACAGGATTCCCATGTCCACAACCAGTGCTCAAAACTGTAGACTAACCTACCTTGCAGCTAAATTACTGAATTTCTTCTTTAGTTTCTGTTTGAAGCACAGACAAAGAAACCCTCACACCCCCTGCCCCCCAAACAGGGAATTCTAAACAGCCAAACTCACTTCTAGCTTGAAATTGGGACACTTGAACTTTGAGCTATTCCCACCACTGAGTCAGGCAGAGTTGTCAGTAATCTTTGCTATTGGGCAACAGTGGCAAGTCCCAGCAGCACACACACAAACTATTTAAGGTAAAGAACAGAAAGACACCATGTAGATCATCCTAAATATTCAGTTTTAAGATAGGTTGTGTAACACAGATACAAAACATCTGCTTTTCTTTAACTGCACACACACACACACTTTCTGGTTTTCAAAAGGTAAGTTACTTGCCATTGTAGCCTCATGTGAAAAGCAGTCCTGTCTAAAACAACCCCTTCTCTCTTACCATCCAAATATTCCAACCACATTCTTTCAGGTCAGGAAAACAACAGCTGCCACTGGTGTCTCATGAACTGATCCTCCTGCTGTTACCCACTTCTTTCCAACAGTATCTTAACAATTCCACCAAGACAATATTTGAATCACTTGGAGTGATTATCTCCAGCCCAATTTTCACTGAAGTCAGTAGACAATGAAACATTGCTGACATCAGTGGGAAAAAAAGATAGCACAAGAAGGATCAGTCTTAATAGTAACAAATTATTCTTCATCTGCTACATATTTGAGATACAGCTACAAGGAAAGCTATATATATAAGGAGTCACAGCAAGTCCTACACACTAAAGATAATGTAAAAATACAGCACTTAGGGTTTCAAATAACGTTTTTGCTGATCTCTCATTCAATTCAGGCTCTAATTTACCAGAGCTGCCTTCTAAATGTTAGAAATCATCAGTATTAATCTACTTCTTTCACACCAACATAGGTTAGCTGGTCAAAGTGCAAAGGAAGTAAAGACCAGCAGTGTGTCCATTACGTATTTTACAGATACACAATTTGTTCTTAGATTTCATGAATAAAAACCTGCACTTTAGAGAGAGAGAAGACTTTTTGGAGGTTTTGTTGGGTTTCTTTAAAGCTCAAAGCCAAGAAAGGATCTAGTAACAAAGTTTCTCCAATAACTTCCTATGAGAAATTGAGTATACTTTTATATTCACTGCCTTGAGAGTTCTCCTAAAATGGGAGGACGCTTCTGAGAGCTTATCACTCCCTCTGGTGGTTTCTGGAAGAAACATTGGTACAATCCTCGCAGGAATGAAACTATCTGGACTGAGGCTGCAGCAGCTGTAAGGATCCTGTCAGTCTGGCTCTGGATCACACACCTGCCCAGCTCACTGTGCTGGAACCACCTCAGCCGAAAGCAAAGGCAGCAGAAGAGACACTCGGTTTGGTTTGGTTTAGATCCCTCAACCAGGAAAGTGCAGGCAATTCCAGAGCTTGTCCATGTGCAAGGGAGGGCAGAATCCCACCAGCCCTCCTCTCTGCTGGGCAGACTGACTGTCCACTCAGCTGCAAATGAGACGGTAAAAGCCCTCCTTTTTCTTGTACACCACATTTTAATGGACTGGAAATTAAGTTTAAACATTATAATGTTCTTGGTCTGCAAAGAGATTCACAAGATAAATCTCAGGTCAGTGTGGGCCTATGTACTTACAATTTCTCCATCTTCAGACAGAGCTTTACTTGCTTAATACCAATTATAATGAAAGAGTAACTCTAATTCATTGTACCTCAGTGCAATAAAGCCCCCATCATTGCAGTATCTGAATTCCCTGGGCACTAAAGCACGTAGCTGTCATCACACACAGAGCTGTATTCCCTCACTGGCAGACAGCAAACCTCTCACTGACTGCTGCAGGACAGTACTTTAAAATAGAACTTAGCTGACATTTTAGATTTGCCCCTGTTCCCTCTGCAAATAAGATTTTATAAAATGACATTTAAAATAGTTTCAGCTTCTCCTTACTACCCTTTGATTGAAATTAGGTTATCCAATATGTTCTACACTTCATCAAGTATTCCTGGATAAATAATGCCATCTCATAACTGTTTTGAGGAATGATTTCATTTCATTGAATAAAATCGCATACAGCAGAAAGACATCTCTGAATGGCTAATAAAAAAGCCACATTTTACTTTCTTTTCATATTTAAAGTTTTAATATGCAAATATCTTTTTTTCAGTGATCAGTTTTATAACCAGACAAAACTACATTTTCCATAAACTTTCAATACACACTGTACTGATTTGATGATAAAAGACAGGTTACAAGCAGACAGCAATACGAGATAAATTTCAGCTGAAACTCAAATAAAAATCTGTAAAAATGAACAAAGCTATACAGTATTACTGCTGGGAGAATGTATGTATCTCTCGAAATAATATGACCTTATTGGGTTCTGTTTCACATCCATACAGTGAAGTTGATTACAAAACTGATCTAACATAAGGCATTTCAGGTAACTTACAACTACTCAGAGAAATGAAAAACAATGTCTGGGTCTATTTAAAAAAACCCCACCCTAAAATCCAAAAGAAACCAAAATTAGAATCCTAAACCCCAAAGGCCCCTGGCCCTCCTCCATCTTTAGAAATTCTATGTCTTTCATTTGAGTTTGAGCTGTTAAGTGGAAAGTTTAAAGTGTCAGAACTTGAAGAGGTGCATTTCTGACTCACCCAGTGCTGTCATGGAAATCACTAACATAAGTACACAGAGGAGCAAAGCCACTCGGGGCTTTCATTTCCTGTCAGGGAAGAAGACCCTGGAACAAGCTGTATTTATCAACAGCGATCTCTACGGTTCAGCTACAAGAGAAGCTTTAATTTGGATCACTTTCCAAAATTGTATTTTTTCTCATCAAATGCTAAGGCAACCCTCATTTTTCAAGCAGAAATAAAACTCAACAATTTAAAAGACTTTACAGGCTGTTCCCAGCCCACCATTCCTTCAGCTCCCTGGCAAGCACACGCCAGTCCCAGAGGAGCTCCCTGAGCTCAGGGACAGCATCTCACAGCCCTGTGGTTGCTGCAGCTAAGCCTGGGAGTTTTGTGGATGCAGACACAAAACAGGAACCAAAACACTGCAGGGATAACTGAGGGTGCCACCAGGGCTCATTCAGCCCCAAGTGTATCCATGTATCCATGAAATAGGTAAGGCAACAATTTATGGGTCCTGGCACAGAAAAGCTTAGAGAATCTTGCAAGAAATTATTACCTGTGAAGCCTTGACTGGACCAAGCTGTAAAAGATGCAGCACAACCACGACAACCTCCCTTCAGCCTCTTCCCCAAAAAGCAGAGCTACAGACTAAACAGCCTACAGCTGCAACAGGACACGCTGACCTTTTCAAATGTCTAAATACTGTAATTGCTATTAAAAGATCATTCTGTATAATTCTAGGTTATTTTAAAACAAAGCTTATTCATTAAATTGTCTCTCTCACATGACAATTCATTACCTCGTTAGTCTCAGCTCCATTCACACCCTGCAAAGACTTTCAAACAGCAGAAACCTTAAACTAAGTTGTAACACAACAACAAAAATTGATCTTCTACATCTACTGGTTTTACTCTGCACATCTAATAGAGAAAATACAAAAGTATGCAATAGATGACATTTTTCAGGTAAATGAACAGTTAGTACTGACCCACAGTTGGCACATGATCTGTACTCAGAATTCTGGTTTGCACACTGTGCCCATGTTGATCCAGATCCTCCATGAGCACAGAACTACATCGAATTCATGGAACCAACAACAGGCTGGCCTTGAAGGGACAGATGACACACAGTTTGGAGTGTCAGTACAATACTAACCCATCAAATATTTTCGAACAAAACAGGCAAAATATGTTTATAGTGGATGAGAAATGCCAATGACTTACAGTGCAAAGCAATTATCAAGCATTGGGAGACCTATAACCTAACTATGAAAGAGAAGTTTAAACTTTGTACAAAAGTCCATTTAGTTTTGCATAATAGCCATCCATGTTTTTTATCCTGGACTCATAAATTCAGAATTATTTCTACTATTTCTAGTTTGCTTGTAGTTTTGTCTGTTTTTAATAGACTCACTGAGCTGTTTGCAGGGCATGTGACAGATCAAGTTGTTACAGGAAAGAAGTGTCACTTCATCTGAGAATGGAAAACAGAGACCTCAGAGGGAATGTTTGTGCAAAAGCAGATGTATTTTTTTCCTGTTTTCTTGGGATTCTTGCACACAGCTGTTGATTGAGAAACTGTATTTGGAAAAAGCATTCAAGTGAAAGTCTTGCCACAGGGGCACTGAGCCACGGCTCCAGCTTCAGAGGCATCATTTGAAATCAAGTCAGCATGAGGGGAAAAATACTATCATACTACCACAACTACTTTTCCTAACGACTGTGTTCACACAGCTTTTGCTCCCAAAGCATTCAGCCAGCACATGTTTTAAAAGTCGTTTGATGGAATGATTAACAAAAGACCAGCACTTAAATCTATTCCTTAGGGATTTACTGGTGCAAGAACCATTAAGATGGTGGAGGCTCCCCAGTTTGGGTTCAAGAACACACACTATGGAGTTGTCATGTACAACATTTATTTCTGGCCACCCCCATTCACTATTCAAGGCAGCTGTTTAAGCCTAAAACATTTTGATCAGTTCTCCTTTCAATACCACCATATGTCAAATATCCACAAAGTTTTAAAATACTTTAAGGAACTGACCTTCCTCTGTACTGGCCCTGGATTTAGCACTGTTTGCACAGCTATGCCAGTTCTGCTTTCAATTTATTAGAAAATTTAAATATTTATATAAAGAGTACACTCAAAACAAGAATTTAAATCAGATTTTCAATGTTGAGTGGTTTCCTGGATTATTTCTGCAGGACTCCCAAGGGTTATCAAGGCTACAGCTGATGTGTATTTAAGACAGCACTTCTGCCAGAAAACACACAGCAAATTACATTCAACTCCCTCTTCTTCCCTGACCATTTCTTTGTCTTCATGTTCTCTTCCAGCACAATGTCAACACACGTTTTTACACTGACATGCACAAAACAAATGACAGAACAAATTCAGCTGAAAAAAATAAATCAGCACAAAGCTATTTTTCAGCTGGAATCCAGCTCATGGAACAACTTTACAGCTCCTGTGCCAGCAGAAGGCAGGAATGAGCCACTTCAAGACTTGTCTGTTAAATATTGTCAGTGCAGCCCAGTACACACTGAAAACCCCACAATGCTTCAGTGGACTTACATTTGTTATACCTTCAAAATAAAACATTGATGGATTCATAAATCAAAGAATATTGAGGAGAAAAAAAGAAGTAATTTCTCAAGCCACTGGTCAAACTGATACAAAATGGCACAAAGTCATTTATTTCATATTTTTCTCTTCAAAGAAAAGAAAAAAGTGACCATTTACTGATATCAGACAATCATTTATTCGCACAAAACCATGTCAAGAGCATTTGGATGACAACTCCAGATCATATTATTTGTCTGCAGTCCATTATAAGCAAATTTACACAAGTATAATTATAAACAAATTTGAGGATGAACATTTTTATTTTGAGAGAGGAAGAAAAAACCCTGAACTACAGAAGTGAGGGGAAAAAAGCAACCAATCTGGCATTGTAAAAGGCCTTTGTAAGACAACTTGTAAATGCATGTGAGAAGCATTTGCATTCACACTTGTAAAGAGTGTTCACTGCAATACAAGTAGAGAGGAAGGAATACACAAATGAAAACAGAAGTAAGTATGAACACTTAACTGCTTTTTCTTTTCTGAGTCAGACCCGATGTAAAATCGTTTGCCTTGCTCCTTTCAAGTCCTAAGCATGTCAGAAATGAAAATTTAATTTAATTCATTCGCTTTTGCTGTATGTATTTAAAACATATTTAGGTTAACATCTATTCATTTTACTTTTTTCCCCCAGAAGTGCCATACCATTGCACACTAATAGTGTTTGAATGTTTATTTCACACTAAGGATACTTTTCTGCAGTCCATTTTACCAAAAATGACTAAATACAACAGTGCAAGGACACGCCTATGAAGAAACACGTTTGTGGATCAGGCTCTGATGGAAAGCTCAGTTATTACCCTGCAGTTTTCCACAGCTCTTCTGCCAAAGGTTAACAGGCTGTTGGATCTGCTGGAGAAAGTGTTCCCTGCACGCACAACTTTCCGGATTGCAGTGGGCTGAGGAGCCTGGAGAGGCGATGAGCAGGTACAAACTGATCCTGTAATCCCTCCTGAGCAAAACCGCTTCCAGACCGCGTGTCCCCACAGCCAGGGTGACACCACCCCAGCCGGCCCCACCCCGGCATGACACTCACGGGAAGGGCGGGATTCAGGCTCAAACATCTCCACTCACACACAGGCAGAGTGAGGCAACTATTGCTTCAGACCGAAAGTGGCTCAGAGGGAACACAGGACACGGCCCCCTGCACCTGCCCACGCAGTTAAGCCTTTAATTCAAAATACAAGGCTGCATGTACAGAATCACAACAGGCCATTTGCCCATAGAAGAAAGCTCCCAAACCTGCTGACATTCCAAATTTATGTTGTTTATGAGCCTTACAAAGTAAGATTCTAAAACGAAAGGTGAAGCTGAAGGTAACAGTATCCTACCATCCTCTCAAGGATAGTATTAGTTCTTGTGAGGAGTGTGATCACCTGGGACTTCCTCTGACTTCTCTTTCAGCCCTGGGAGCAATCACAGCAGCACACACGAGGAGATGTGTGTGCCAAAGGACCAGATCTTTTGGCAGGCAGCTTTCAGCATGACACACACCCTTAGGTACAAGAATGACTTCAGATGTCTAGAGAACAGCATAACAAGTACATCACAAACATATGTGCAGAGAAGACAGCACATGGATAAGGAAAGCATTATAAAGGAAATGTTAACTGCAGCCCCTTCTTCATGGTAAAGGCACACAAAGCAGAGAACAAGATTTAATTTCCTGAATCCAATCTGAATTTTTTCGGATAGGTAGTTGAAAACACGCTTAAATCTTTGAACTAAAAGTTATTATACTAACAGACAATATAATAAATTACAAAAAATAGAAGTGTAATGTATATGTAGGGATACCTAGTCCTAAGAAATAATGAAATGCAAGAATATATTTTTATTAAACAGGTGAAGACCACAGAATGAAAGTCAGTGTAGTAACTGGGATTATAATTATACACACTAGTCATCACCAAACGTTTCTATTTCTGTAGCTAAGCATTAAATGACTTTGCACCTTGGACTGCTACGTAGACCACACTCACTAATTCATCTCTGTCAAGCAGCTGACATTTGAAGAGCCATTAAATAACAACTATAAAAGCACTTTCATTTCTCCATCCACATTCCTGGTGAGGGATTTTGAACTCACATGAACAAAATGGTTTGGGAGTCTATAACTGTTTTATGACAAGAGCCTCATAAACTCCTGGATCTGGGGAGACAAGCTCTCTCCTAGAAATCCAGATTTAGGGACTAAAATTTTATATGCTCCTGTACGAACATACCTTCGCAGACAACAGGACACTTCAAGTTATTTGCTGTAAATCTATTATAACTTACTACTTTAATTTGTATGTGTTTTATTCAGGCTGACACACTAATTGCTACCTGAGAAGGAAACTTTGGTGCACGGATGCAGTTCACCCAGTGAGCCTTCTCATTTCAGGGCACATCCTTGATAGAACGAATTCGCAACATTACAATACTTACAAGTTACATAAAAATGTGAATTAAGAAGCTGAACAAGCCAGCAAGGCTGGATCCGTCAGGGGTTACGGAAAAACAAAATAAATTAAGGAAAATATCTCTGTTTCTTAATACACCGCATTTATAAAGTTCGTTTGGAAGAGGCAAGTCCTGAACGGAGCAGGAAAGTCGACCCCGCTCTGAGAAGCACCTGCCGTGCGGCAGCGAGCCCGAGACCCTCGGGTAGAGCCCACGGGGACGGGCGTTGCTCGGCGCTCTCGGGAAGGCGGCACCGCCCCGGGCCCGCCGGCTGGGCTGAGCCCCCACAG
>WEIV01009411.1:362527-383506 GCA_013390005.1 Calyptomena viridis
GGCGGGGTTTGCGCGCGCAGCGGGGCGGGGCCGGGAGGGGAGCGGGAGCGGGAGCGGTGTGCGGGAACGCGGAGTTTGGGATTTGGGGATCGGAGCTGCTGCCTCAGGGATCTCAGCTTCCCCTCACGGCCCGGGCGAGGGCTGTGAGGAGGCAGCGGCGCGGTGAGGGCACTGCGCGCTGTTCCTGCGGAGGTGTGAGGGCGGGAGGTTGTCCTGTCCCCTGAAACACTTGGAACCTCGTTGTTCCTCTCTAGAGCACTTGGCACCGCTTAGAACCTTTTAGCCCCTCTCGTTGTCCCTCTGCCTCTCGTTTGTCTCCTGACCGAAGTGCCAGAAGTGTTAAGCCAAAGTGGAGTCCGAGGGTTCTTCATTTGAAGGGGCTACATGGCCAGAGTGCACAAAAACCACTTAGCACGAGATAACCTTTGAAGGGTAAGGCTTGAATGTGACACAGCTTTCCTGTGGACTGATCCAAGAATGTGGAATGACTTCCCCAGGAGCTACGGACAATTGCAAATCTGTTGTTCAGTGCAAGGCATGGCTTTGGCACTGATCTCCTCTGACATAAGTAAAGAACTTTAGTTGTGCTTTAACATAAAAACTTAAAAGGACCCATAGGGATTCTCATGTACCTTCCCAGAGATCAACAATAAAGCAGCAGAAAGTGCTGTTACCATGAGGTTTGTGTCATGCAGTTTTTAGAGTAGTCATGAAATACCTTTTTTTCCCTTCCTCCTGTATAGCCTTTTTAAAAATTATTTTAATATAAAAATGTCTTTATAGTAGGGCTGAAATAGCTTTAGTGTCTTACAACACTGCCACTTTATAGTTTTCTATCTGTAAAGTTTCTATGTTTAATATAAAATCACCCCTTTTGTGAAAAAGAATCACTCGAAGTGTTTTTGATTTTAGAAACTATGAAATGTTCCAGATTTGTAATTGCCTCCCCATTTCACAAGTCACATTGCTCACTACTTTGTTACCAGTTGGAATTTAGAGCATTGACTTTGTGATGCCCCCTGGAGTCACCAGGTGGTGTATTTATGCACAGGGTTACCAGTTTAAGGTACCTAATGCACAGTCTGGTCCTGAAACCCGTTTCATTAATTTAGATAACATTCTTTTTCAAACTGCATATGACCTTAGTAGTCCGTTTTGTTCTTTAGTTTCACTGACTAAACAAGGCCTTGCTGCCTAGAGATTATACCCAGGCAAGCAAAACAAAAAACATCAGATGGTGCCAGAACGTTGCTGGTGCTGCCAGTTAAAGCTGTAGCTGGGCTGGAGTTTGATTCTCCCAATCACTAACTTCCTTAACAGAAGAATCAGGAGCTGAAACAATGCAAAGAGCTCGTGCAAAAAACCCTCCTGGCTTAACTGTGTAGGCAGAGCATCTGCAATGAGAAATTCTCCACAGAAGAGCTTTGTGTTTACCTTGGTTTGCCAGAGGATGGATTTGCTGAAGTTCAGCTGAATTTCTTACTAGTTCTTTGTTCTCTTTGACTTTTTTCTTGAGGGGAAATGTGCCAAAGACTTGTCTCCACTAGCAAAGGTGTGTGTTTTCATCAGCTCGATTTAGCCAAACCTTAAAAACCTCAGAGTAGATGGAAAAGTTGTGTTAACAGGTGTTAAAGGGGAATTCAACTCAAGGTTTCTTTTAGAAATGTGATGTGGATATTCTCTTGAGGTGATTTGACAAAGATCAGAGAATCATTGTTTTTCAAAAACACCTAACACAAATTGTAAGAAATGCATACAAAATTATGGTTTGTGAGCATCCAGGGTACAATATCACCCAGGTTTAGGTACTTCCATGGCATGCCAGGATGCTCTGCCTTCTCTGTCTGTCAGATTACTCCCCTATATACTGAACATGGATCATGAGGGCATTATTGAGGGGATTAAGCTTAATTAGTTAGATCCATCTGATAAAGACTCTAGGGGCCTATTCAAATTCTTTTGAAAGATCAGTGCAGATTTTCTTCATTTAAACAAATCAATAAACTAAAATAATCCACAACTGTGGATTAGATGCTTTTTATTTTAAATCATCACCATCAGTGATTTTGAATTAAAAAAATGACTTAAAATAGAAGTTAGTAACTTCCTTAACAGAAGAATTTAGTTTGCTTTAGCACTGTTCCATCATGGAACAGTTACAAAGAGCTGTTGTTTTGTGTAATTATAGACACTTTTATTGTGATGTTCTTCATATTTTACACAACTTAAATCAGACCAGTATGTCACCCTCTGTAACATTTAGTACTTACTGTCATCTGAGAGAATAACATACAACAGTGATAAACAGAACTGGGTGTTACCTTGTGCTGCCTTTGTGTCATACACTGCTCCCTCAGCTGAAAATCTTGTCCAGCACCATTCTCTTGCCACACAGAGGCCTCAATTAAATTATCCTGCCATGGTGTCCCAGCCACACACAGATTCCCTGACCAGCCACAGTGTTTACCCCATGGAGTGGCCTCTGGAGTGCTCAGACTGCCCTAGCAGAGATACAGGGGCAAACTTGAGATATGCCCAGTCCTTCCTGTGTTTTCCAGGATGTCCCAACTTGCACCCTACTATTAAAAGCATCTTCCATGATTTTTTCCTTTGTCCAAGCTTGTCCAATAAATTACATTTTTGGCCATTACAGTGTAAATCTGTATGGTTTCCAGCTAAAGGGAAGATACTGCTGCTTAGAGTAAATGCTACTGGAGGACCAGGGTAGAGGAAATGGGAAGCAGGAGCATACTGGAAGTCTGATTCTTTAAGAGGAAGATGCTCTTCTGCTGTAAATTTTCCTGACATTATAGCTGAACTAACTTTGAAGAACCTTTGTGATGAAGCTGTGGCTTGTGGGTTTCCTTAAGGGTGTCTGGGAGTGTGACTGGCAGCAGTGAAAGTGGTTTTAGGTTCTCCCAGCAGCTGCAATTGCTTGGGTTTTTGAGGAACATAAGGAAGCCATTTGAGAAGAGAACAAATAACATTTTGTTTAATTTTTTTCTCCCCACTTCAAAAACATACTGGTAGTTTAATTTTGTATTGCTTATCCTATCAGGTCACTGTGTGTCAACTGCTGACATAATCATTATAGTTAAGAAATTATGTTTTAGCCTGATAGTGGATGTTTCTTTTTCTGCTTGTTGCTAGCAAATAATGTCTTTTATTTGTTCCTTCAGGTAAAAATTTCTGCCATTTTATTTTTTTATGGATAAACAATGCACTAAACAAGTAAGAACAAGTAGAAGATGGAGCATTTTGTGTTATCTTCAGTCTCCTGCTATTGTGTTTTAAAGGTATTTCCTAGTCCCTCTATGCACACCCTGACTACACTAAGAATAAGAACAGTGTCAGAGCCTAAACATTTTTTATTTTATTTCCTCAGAATTATGTTTGGTTTAGGGGGTTGCAGAGGGGAAGATAGATGGCAGAGAATCACCTTCACCCTACAAGCAGTCATTCTTCACAGAGGATAATTAAATCAAGTATGACAGTAAGTGCCATTGTAAGTAGATTTTCTGAATAGATTTATTATACTGTTACTGGTTTTAATACAAATATTTATTAAAAAAAATCTAGAGAGTGAAAAGTAGTTGGTTTCTGAGGCAAACAAATCATTCTCTTGAGCCTTTCTTGCTCTTTCTTGTATGATTCTATGAAATAAAAGCCCTTACCAATAAATTTTCCCAATTCTTTGCATTTTCATTTAGTTTTCCTCTGATCTTAATGAATTGTCATCAGTTCCTCTAGGTTGGGGATGAGGAACCTTGCTGAGGGCTAACCAGACCTTTCTGAGATTTCTAAATGACTTCATGTTAACATACACCAGGAAAAGTTAAATTACCACAGGTTGTGTGGAATTAAAGTCATCATTAAAATCTCAGAATCCCTGTTCTGATTCTGCTTATTGCTTATGGCTATTTTTGATGTAAGTTCACAAGGGAAGGGACTTTTCTTTTTGAGCATTTTAAAGATCTGCCTTATCAGTGTTCAGATTCTCATCCTTTCCTGGCAGTTAGAATATTGGAGCCACTTCCCCAAAACCCACGTTTTGTATCCAGCCAAAACAGGATACCATTTAAAAAAGGGGCTGAAAACTCTCTGTTGCATTTAAAATAGATAAAGATGTTTCTGAAACTAAGATTTACTTTGTGTGTAGTTGTTTAATCCTCTCTAGTAGTGCTGTATGTCAGGGGATGATGCAGCAAAGGCCCCGCTGACTCACCTCGCTGGCACCGACACTCGACAGGAGCGGGAGGAGTTTGTCAGATGTTGCAGTGAGTGTTAAAAACAGGGTGTGAAGGTGCTCAGCTCAACCCTTCCAGTGACTCACTTAATGGCCCAGTCCTGTTACAAGGTATACAGAGAAACGCGTTTTAAGGACGCTGTAAATTTGAGTAGCTCTGTAACAATAACAGAGCATAAATTTTGGTGTGGTCTCATAAGAGTAAATTCAGGTTAACATTTTGCAGGGCGGTTTGGCATAACAACGTTATCTGGGAGTTGCAGGCGGTGTAAGCTGATGTTTTTGGACTCGACATTTATCTAAGAAGGATGTCTGAACTCCCCGAGGGGCTTTGCCATTAAGAAATGTGGGTATCTTCTGCGCTCACTTTACACAGAGGGCAGAGAATTCCTCCCACATGTTCCTGTCACACTTGAAATCTTTCAGTGTTCTGAGATGAAGGCATTAACAGCAATAAAAAATTAATGGGGAAAGCACCTTCTAACAAATTCTGTAACTTAAACATAGTATAAATCTAGTACAAAATAATTTTAAAAACTGCCTAGCCTTTATACTGAAGAAATAATTACATAAGGTGTTTTCCAGCTGAGCTCTGGTTATCTGGATATGCATCTAGCAATTAGAAAAATGCTGGAATTAATTTTGTAGGGTAAACAATTCACTGTACCTTGTGTTATTTTATTATAAAACAACATCATCATTTATTCTTGAGATCAACAGGCTTTGGACATTTTTAAGATTTAGCTGGACATGGTGCTCGACCATCTTGTCTAGACTGTGCTTTTGCCAAGAAAGATTGGGCCAGATGATCCTTGAGGTCCCTTCCATCCTGATATATTGTAGGAGTCTGTGATTCTTTGCTGAGTGCAGGAGTTCAGGATTCACAGCATGCTGAATCCCATTTTCTACTCCTAATGCATTGCTTAGATGAGTAATGTCTCATCATTTGATTTAAGCATTTTACCATCCTCTGGGCAGAATTCATTTAAAATTTAATGCAGAAATCCCTGCTATTTTCTCAACCGCAAATAAGTGATTTCTACTTTAGCCTCCACAGAGACTTTGAAAAGATATGGAGGAATGCTGCTCAACTGGAATGTTTCCTTCACTGCAGCTGTGGTATGCAGCCCACTGGTACAAAAAGGCAAATGAGCATAATCTCTTCTCTCAAAGCTTTCCCACCATCACCTTTTTGCAAAGTGTTTGGCCTATTAATGTGTTTCAAATAGGGTTACTTGTTCTTCGTAGTCAGTTCTGCAAGAATTCAATACATACGTCATCTTCTCACAAAAATTAGACCTTTACAGTAGAGTTTGATGTGTAACAATTCAAGAAAGGAAAAGGTAAGAACTTGATTAATGTTTTAGAGTATTGCCCCTAATCATAAGGATTATATGCTGTGTTTATTTGTCTGTATACATTATATTTATTTGCTATTAATAGAGCAATATCAAGGGTAGTATTTAAAGCTAGTGTATATACATACACAATACGTCCCTAAATAAATGCATATTATTAAGTTGTTATGAACAGTATCCATGCTCTCTGGTACAAACTCAAAATAAAATCTAAGGAAAAATTTCTTTTTCCCTCTTTTTGTTTGTTTGTTTGTTTTCAGTTTGGGTTGGGTTGGGGATTTTTTGCCTTTTTTTCGTCCGGGTAAGTAACAGAAATCTGACTATGGTAATTTTTAGGGTGCTAGATGGGAAATTTAAGGAAATGGAAGGGAGGATAGAAGTAAAGTCAAGGAGAACCTAGAGCTGAGCAGTCAATCATAAAAGAAAAGTATATAGAATATATGCCTCTAGTGCTCATTTTATTTACATAGCTGAAAGTATTAAAGGATATCTGTTACAACTAAGTTTCCCTTGTGTCAATTTAGAATCAGTTTAGGTCTCCTTCTGCATTTTGTTCTGGAATTTAAGACCAAATAATTTTTCTTTAGGTCTAGTATCACTCCCTGTGATTTGTATGTAGGAGGAGTCCTATATACAGTATAAGCCATCAATTAGTATTGCCTTGATTTTGGGGTGCCAGAAAGATTTTCCCTTAAGGTTACAGTTTCTTATATGAGGATGAGAGACAAAAAAAGCAAGATTTATCCTACCAAAAACTGGAGAAGGTGTTTTCTTCTCATCCTACAATTAAAATATTCTTCTGGGGGCCTACTTGGAGGATTTGCTTCCTCCTTGTTCTGCTGAAAGTGAAAATGCAGAAATTATTTTTTCATCCTACTCAACTCTTGCTCCGTCTTCCATGAGAAATTAAGAAAGAAGGGAAGAATTGATTCAGTAGAAGAAAAGTGAGTAGCCACTAGAATTGGCAGAATAAACTCAGATTGCTCCCCAAAAATCCTGAGCTTGACTTAGAAAGCAGATGGGTGCTTTACTACTGTGACAGCTCTCAGGAGCTGTCAGGACACTATTCCATCTAGGTGTGAACGTGCAGACTCATGCAGAATGCAGCTACATCTGATTTCCAGATGAAGTGAGAATCAGTTCACAGCAGCACCTCCTGCAGCTCCATCAGCACGGTGTCAGCAGGAAGAAAACCCAGGTTCAGGGATCAGGGAAAGCCCTTGCACACCCTGGCTAGGATTCCAACCTTAGCAGTATAAAGACAAAAGCCTGGAACATATTTCAGGACACATTAAGCTGCTGTCTAGACTAAAACAACCACTCACAACAATTAACTCCAGCTCAGGTGACTTCTGAGCTGTAAATCATTGGAAGTTTGGGAAATACACCAGGGCAGTCTGCTACATTTTCCACTCCTACCATTTTCCATAGCTACTAGAAATTGCTGGAAACAGGACACTGGGCTGTTTAGACCTTTGTTCTGAGCCACTACTGCTACTTCTATATTATGTTCTTTTTTTCATTGAGGGACTTATTTTCACTAAGGGGCTCTATACATATCCTTTCAAGGAAGGTTATAGGTTGTTCTGGTTTGTTTCCAATAAAAGAGTGGGATTTCTGTGGGGATCCTTAATGATGTTGTTGCCTCACTTTATGTTTCAGTAATCAGACCTTATTTTTCCCATTCTCTAACATGAATGGTTTTGCTGACTTTTGCTGAAGCTGAAGTTGCTCAGAACTGTTGAAATACACCCAGATGTCATGGACTGAAACAAAGGAAATCCTACTCAGCTCGTAGGCAGCAGCACACACAGGCCAGCTCTGTTCCTCACTTTGTAAGCCAAGAAAATCCAGGCCTTGTTGCATCTGTTTGCTTCCAAGTTTCAAAAGTTCATCCTGTAAACTTCCCACTGCCCTGATAAACTATTTAATTTGAGCAGTAACTGCAATGTAACTTCTAAGAAAATGCTACAATAACATTAATATTAAAATCTCTAAATGCTACTGGAGGTCACTGGATTCTCTGGACAGTTGACAAAATGGAGAGTTACATCACCTGCTTTCCATTGCCTAAGAGAATTAGTTTTTGAAAATAAACTTGTGAGGAATGTACTTACAAGGAAGTCTAACTATAAAAGTAGTCTGCAGTGTACAGTGAAACTTTGATTTCCATATCATAAGTGAAGTTGGTAAAGTTTAAGATGCTGTAGTTTCTTATAGTTGTGTGTTTACTTGAGGTATACACAATAAATAGTTTGTTTTAATTTACTGGTCAAATGTACAATATAGTTTGTAGATCTGCAGCCTTAAGCCTCTGGAAATAAGTTACCAACAAAGGAAAGCATGGATTTAGTCAGGTATTTCCAGTTCAGGCCGAACAGGACAAAAGCTGTTCATACTTGTGTGTTCCTTTGGTGTTGATGTGGTTACATGTACATAATCAAGAGCAAAATTTATCACATTGACTTAGAGATTAAAGCATGTAAATACCCACAGCTAAGCTCTACTATTCATATTGCAAAAGCAAAGAGGAAGGTTTGAGCATTTCATTAGTATTACACTCTCTGGTTTATGTTGACTAGTTCTAATTATGCTGTTTCTAGTCTGCCAACTAAAGAAAAGATACAGCTCTTCTGAATACTGCAAATGAGCTGTTGTCAGTCTTCCAAATTTTGGCTTACATATCTGACAGTTTTAGACAAAACAAAGTCCTACCCTCAGTTTTCCCTGATCCAACTGTCATTTATATATTGATAACATTAACCCATTCTGTCTGTGAAATGTTACATCTACTTGGCTTTACACTTTTGGATGGGAATTTAATCTGGTAAATATCAGGGGTGATGTCTCATACATTTAACTGCTACAGAGCCACTGCATTAAATTGACTGATTGGACTGCATTTCTAAAACACAAGGTGGACAATGTCCCTTTTCTAGTAAGTAGGAGATTAATCTTACACTCTTTGTCTTGACTGTGGGGTTAACTTACAATTTCTTTGTGTTTTTTAGCTTGAGTCCTTTATACTCACAAATCCTTAACTGTAGCAGTGTAGTACTTTGAACATTTTAGGGAATAATCAGTGCAGTGTCAGCTGGTGCAGTGTGAAGCACAGGTAACACTCTGCTGTGTGACTGAGCTTAGTGGTGCTTGGCTGACTGAAGTGATGGCTGTCATTTCTGTTCCCAGCACCATATTCTGTACTGTGAGTGCTCAGACTGTGTCAGTACTTTTTAGAAATGGATTTTTTTCATGCACAGAGAAACTTTGCCGTACAAAATCTGCCATTCTCTGGGTTTTTTACATGTATTTGATAATCCTGTGTCAGGATTCCTGATGTTGAGAAATTCAGGCACCTAGATACAGATTTGGGAGATGGACAGATTAATAGGCATTTATATATATGTACATGGATATGTGTGTGTGCCCTCATGGAAAAAATCCAGATGGAAAAAACTGACACGTATGGGAAAATGAAGAAATATGGTAGCTTTAAATCAGGTTTACTTTACAGAGAAGGTAATGCCTAAGGCATAATAATGGCACTTAGGCATGCTGTAGACCTAGTGTTGGGCAAGGAATTCTGTGGAAAGGCTAGGAAGTATTACAAACTGNTTTACTTTTGGATGGCATTTGAGTTGGCCTTGTGTATTTGGCAGCTCATCTGTTGAGCCATCTGTTTCAGATTATGAATGCTCGGAGGGCACATTGCACCCAGGGATGCAGTTCTCCTGAACACAAGAAATTTGAATTGGATTTGCAAACGTGGACGTGCACGTACATGTGCCTGACACATCGAAATAAACTGTTTGTTTGGGACAAATTGAGGNGGAATAATCAGTGCAGTGTCAGCTGGTGCAGTGTGAAGCACAGGTAACACTCTGCTGTGCTTGGCTGACTGAAGTGATGGCTGTCATTTCTGTTCTGTACTGTGAGTGCTCAGACTGTGTCATTACTTTTTAGAAATGGATTTTTTTCATGCACAGAGAAACTTTGCCGTACAAAATCTGCCATTCTCTGGGTTTTTTACATGTATTTGATAATCCTGTGTCAGGATTCCTGATGTTGAGAAATTCAGGCACCTAGATACAGATTTGGGAGATGGACAGATTAATAGCCATTTATATATGTACATGGATATGTGTGTGTGCCCTCATGGAAAAAATCCACATGGAAAAAACTGACATGTATGGGAAAATGAAGAAATATGGTAGCTTTAAATCAGGTTTACTTTACAGAGAAGGTAATGCCTAAGGCATAATAATGGCACTTAGGCATGCTGTAGACCTAGTGTTGGGCAAGGAATTCTGTGGAAAGGCTAGGAAGTATTACAAACTGGAGAGAATTCTCTGGTACCATGAGTCAGATTGTTTAAATAGGAAATCAGTTGACTTTCTATTCCAGGCATTTAAAAGTATTTATATATGCTTAGGCTCTTCCAATCAAAGCGTAAGTTAGAAAGGAATTTTGATTTCTGAACCTTCAGGGTTCACATTTTCAACCTTTTATTGGTAACCTTGGAGGCCAGAAAGGTCCTATATTTTGCTGTTTTCTTGTTGGCTTTTTTTTTTTTTAATTAAAGCTCGAATAACCCATGTAAGGTCTTAACTCCAGAGTCTGGAGCTTTATTAAAAAAAAAAAAGGTAAAATTGGAAAATGTATTCTTAAATCTTGATAGCTGGTAAAACTGAATTTGTTTTCTAGAGCATGTCATATTTGAAAAGAATGTAGATATGCAGAAAATGAGAAAGGAGCATCTTCCAAGCAGATAGGCCTTGTTAATCTAAAATGGGACAAGAAAAACTTTTATTCCACTTCCCTTTTACTTTTGGATGGCATTTGAGTTGGCCTTGTGTATTTGGCAGCTCATCTGTTGAGCCATCTGTTTCAGATTATGAATGCTCGGAGNGTTCAGATTATGAATGCTCGGAGGGCACATTGCACCCAGGGATGCAGTTCTCCTGAACACAAGAAATTTGAATTGGATTTGCAAACGTGGACGTGCACGTACATGTGCCTGACACATCGAAATAAACTGTTTGTTTGGGACAAATTGAGGAATTCCTGCAGCTGAAGAAACCTGAGGGAGGTTAGAAGTGGAAAACCTTAGGCCATGTTCACTGTCGTGTGTCCCCTGTCAGTGCTCAGCAAGGCAACACAAGAGAAAACCACCCAAAGTTCAGGAAATTCTCTTCTAGACTGAAAAGTTCTTAATGGACTAAGAGCTAATATATTAATCAGTTTTACATTCCATTTAAACAGTGTCTTAAAGAGATTGTAGGGTAGAGAAACTGTAATTTAGCTCCTTCTATTAATGAATCATCTCCAGTCCCATCACAGTGCTGGAGATGAGCAGGGTAGTGAATCAGAACACTATAACCAACTCTCTGGGAGCCTTTCTCATGCCTAAGTACTTCTTGGCCAGGAAAGAGGATTTGATCCATAAACTTTAATGGTGCATTAGGTAAATGCAATATTATTTATGGCATACCACGAGCACTTTTTCATATGTTATCTGCTTTGAACATACTTCTTTTTTTTTTTATAAAGAGTATTCTGCTTGTTCCACCCCTCCCTTTTCCTTCCTTTCCCCAGAATGCTGACTCAATTCCTTTTACTCTTTCAGTCAGTTTGCAGTTTTAGGCATTTCCTTGTCCAGTTTTCAGAGGAACATTCTACTTCCCTCTCATCAGCATTGTGCAGCTCCATTGCAACTGTGCAACCACGTGCTGACTGGAGATGGAGGGGTTTCTTTGGAAGCAATAGATGCTGGTGTGAGACCATCTGCTCTACATGGAATTCACTGAAACCATGGACTTGAGTAGCAGTTGTTCAGCTGTGTATGAGAAGAAAATTTGGCTCACAGAGTGCGGTGATGGAAGGAATGGTAAATCTAGAACCAGCCAGGAGACTGGAGGGATAAATGTAATTTTGTCACAGAGCCTCTTTCTAGATAATTTATTTCTTTTTTTTATACATTTTCACATTAAACAAACCCTCAGACTATTTGCATTATCAGCAAAGTTTGAGTCCTCTGGTGACGAGGATCAGATTTAAGTAATGTAGTTTAAAATAAATTGGGAACAGAGCATTGACCAAATGTAGATATATTGTATTATTTGGGCAGATATTATTCAACGTGCATGAATAGTCTTAATTATGACATTAGGTTGAGTGAGGTGCTTGGAAATATTTCTTCCTGCTTGAAGTAGCACACATAATTTAATCAGATAATTGCATATGTGCAATTAGATGTGCAACATCTAAAATGTTAGGAATTTTACTTTTTGTAATATATTTAATCCACTTATTTGATCAAAAATAGATCTTTATAATACATTGCTTACTCAAGTATTAAGTTCTATTACTTTTTAATTTAGTAATCCCAAAAGAGCTACAGGAACTGATGAACCTTGTTCCATCAATGTCACAAAATTGAGGTACCTGAAAGAAAAAACAGGTTTAATTAAAATTTTGCCTGGTTGAATCTTGTCAGTAGAAAAAATTCTTTTCCCATATGAGTGAAGTGGTTGCAAAGCTATAAGGTCAGGGGACAGAACTGCAGATATATATCAAAGTTAGCTGTATGATAATGGTAAAGGGCAGAAAGAGGCAGATTCTGTGCTGGTTGTAGAATCTGCCAGGGATGTAGATGCTGTTTTGGGCAAGAGGATTCTTTTAGCCTAATGCCACCTGGCTGCCTTTCATCTGTGCCAGTTGTTATACGTAGGCCAAGACACCTGTCCTTCCTCCACCACATTTCTTGAAGTTGGAATTAAATTAAAAATACAGTAATTTCCAGTTACCTGATTAGAAAAATATCCATGAAATGATTTAGACACCCAAGGAAGCAATCCAACCTTCTGTGCTTCTATCAGAGACTTTGATCAGAAACTTCCTCATCCATATCCTGATGCAATCTTTGGATACTTTTCCTGTTTCCAGCCTCACTGGCAGCAAAAACTCTAGGCTATGGGATCTGCTCCAATTTGTTGTCCAATGCACATGAAAATATAGTTAAAACACACAAAAAACCTCCGCAAACCCCCACACGAGATCTTTTGTTTCATTATTTTAATTAGTAACTGGATACTTGCATTTGTAAATACAACAATATAGGTTTTCTTTGCCTTGATCTCTACAAGGTGCCTCTATGGTTTGTATTTTTGGTCTGGCAGTTGTGCATATCTAGATAATGGATTTGTTCTGTAGTCCTGTGCAGGAGATCCACAGCTAATTTTTAGCTTGGGATTTATTCCCTACTTAGAAGAGTTGGAGTTGAGTTAAATTAAGTAACTCATCTATATATTCATTTTACAGTTAATTAAATAGCTCTACTCATAATTTTGGAGTATTTTTTTTCTCATGCTCATTTGTATCTATATAATTTACCATCATTGATGCTGTCACAAGTAAAGGAGACAAATTCATTAAGTCATTTTGTACAGATATTTCTGTAAGAAAAATCATTAGGGTAAACTTGATTTAAACAGGAACAAATTATGTATCTGCAGTAAACAGGAAGAGCCTAACAATCAGAAATGTTTCAGTTTTGGATGCAATTTGAATGCCTTTTGAATCATGGAGACTCTTTTAGGAAGAATACATCCTCTGTGCAAAACTCATCCAGCTATCTGACCTTTTGTTGCTTATATGGCTTTTTCCAGTGTCTTATACCTAAAACCTTGATACTTATCTCCTTTGGACCTCAGTGTTCTTTGTGTCATTTTTATGCCTCATACCTATTTGTCTTGTGAGCACCTTGTGGGGGTTGTCCTTCTAAAGAAGGTCAAATTTGTTTGTCATTAAGCTGGTTTGACAAACTAAACTGATATGGGAATCTGAAAAATCTCTGTGGTTTGAAACTTGTGCATCATCATCAATAATTTTGGTAATCTGATGTAGATAGCTGTACATTCTTCAGTTGCTTCTCAACTTTTATGCATCTCATATAAATTATTATTACTAATGACAGGGGGAGTTAAAAGAGTCTTTCAGATTCTGCAGTGCATTTTTAAGGCCAGAATATATTTAAATATAATTTTATTTGTAAACTGAGCAAGTTTGATTGAAAAACTGTTGTGAAGCTACTGAATCCATGATGCTGTTTTCACACACACAGTGATTATTACACTGGAAGTATTTTCCATGGCTTTTTAAGTGCTACTAAAACTCACTTAAAGAAACCCTTTTTACGGATGATCACCAGACTTTCATGACTGTAGCTGTTGTATAGCTATATCTGTTTATGGAAATATCTTGTGCTATGGATAACAGGACAGGAATTTAAGGTGACACAGAGGTAAGCAAGTCCTTGTCAGCTGATGGAGTTCAAATTCCATTAATGCCCTTTTGCATTTGATCAGACACGTGCACACCTTAAACAATTCCATTAAGGCTGAATCACTGCTGCATTACTTCAGCAACTCAGTCTTAAAAAACCCAAACAAAATCAACTAATCAAACGAATCAGTCATTAAGCAAAGTTTATGGTCATCTTTAAGGATATCTTGTGTTTCATTTGCATTGTGTGTGCAACTAAATGAGAACATATATTGAATTGTGGACTATTTACTGCACTTGAACTCTACAGCAATAAGAAAATATTCAGTCTTTGCTATTTAGCAGTGATATTTATTGTATGTATTTAAAACATTTTTCATAAAGGAAAATATTTTAGGTGCTATCTCATCAGTCAAGTTACATTATCTTCTTGATAGGACCAAACTGATGTAGAAGAATGAAAAAGTATAATTACACATCAATTATTCAGGAGTTCAAAAAACAAAGAGAGGTTTTATGGCAACATTCCTCAGTCTTACATGTTGACACCAGTGGGATTATATGTTTTGCACTTAAAGGAACATTTTGCTTGCTGGTGTTGTGCAATAGTTGGCTGAGTAACAGAACAGATTCCTCTCCATGCTACAGAGCTGTAAATCAAAAATAATCCCACATGGTGGTTTCTCATTTATAGACATACGGCAAGATTGTGGTTCTGAGAAGGGGAAGTGGAGCAGAAAAGGGTGTCTGGAGAGTCCTACAGACTCACACCAAATTCCTTCTGCCTACAGAAAGAACATTGCAATATGGTATTTGATAGACTTCACAAAGTGCAACCTCAGTCTCCTTTATAAGATTTAAGTTTAGAAAAATTTTTAACTACCAGTGTAAAATTAAACACAAATATTGTGTTGTCTTGAATGTGTGTTGTAAGTGTTTTGCTGTTAGTGCCTGAATTGTTGCTCAGCTTGAAAAATGGGTTGCAGGTAGCAGACTAATATGACTTGGAAAAGTTATTTTTTTTCTTATGACCAATGTTATTGCATCGGTGTTATTTTATTTTAATATTCCCAAACCTTTTACATTGTTATGATTATAATTAAGACTAGATGGAAATTAAAGAACATTGAGAAGGAAAGAATATATAAAAAGATAAAAATAAAGAGGAGGACAAAAAGGAAAGTGTCAAGAAGAAATATTTGCTAGTATTAAGATTTACAGTAATGCCATAAAAATGGCATAATTTCATAAATAGTCTTGAGTTTGTCTTAAAGACAAATCTTCTCATGAGAAGAAAAAAATCAAATGGTCGACAACATGCTCTTTTACCTAAATACTTCTTGTATCTTGTAATTCTGAAATTAATTAATGATCTTTATGAAGTGCAGAGTGAACTAGATCTAGGTTAGGGGAATGTTGGGGATTCAGTGTATGGATTATATTTTTTATTTTCTATTTACTTAAAAAGTAATAACCTTGTAATTGTTTCAGAAAGGTGAACCATGCAAACCCTGGATTAGTAGTATAGACAATATACCTAAGGAAATAGGGAAGAGAAAAAATTGTTGGTAGAAGCCTTTCTGCCTGCTACTTTATAAACATATTAGTTTTCAACTCTCATTTTGGTTTAATATTCAGTACTCACTCAATATTGATTTGTTTAATTTATAATGAAGACTGATGCTGCTTCAGCAGTGGTATCACTTGTTCTATTTCTGTCAGAGCATGTAGTAAACTGTTCAAGGAACAGTGAAATCTCTGACTGCTGCATTAGCTGGACATCATGTTAAATTAATGCCTATTGAAGATTTTTCTGGGTTTCAAAAATGGTCTTGAATTAGAAATGTCACTCTGCTGTCTGTCATTGAGCTAATTATATAGAGGTTAAGCTGATCTCTTGTATATATCTGCATTTTCTCTTATTCTTTTGCCACATGAGGTGTAGCCCCATGAAATTGGCTCACATAAATGAGCTTGAGAAAATATGCTTACAGTCTTAATGAAAAGATGAATGGTGTATATTTTAAAATGGTCTATACTGCTACATTTTAGATTTGCCATCTTTTCCATCAAATGTAGTTGTTTTGAGGAGATTCACTCAAGCCCTATTCAGGTTATTTTCAACTGTAACATTCCAATGTCTTTTCAAGATTGTTCTTTCTAATTATCACAGTTCAAAGATAGTTCTAGCCTTTGGGATTCTGAATACTTGCAATATAAATGACAGCAATTTACAGAAACAAAGAGGTACAATTATTCCATGCTGTAGTCTGTTTCTGTCAGATGAAGAAGTTAAATTCTGATATATTCAAGTACTTTTAAGCATCTGAACAGAAAACACTTTTGAGGTGAAGAAACATGCAGTTACCTTAATATCCTAGTTTGTGCTTCTTTAATACTGCTATACTATATTGCTATTCTTTAACACTGTTATACACAGTTTTGTATATATTTGGTCATCCCACAACCCACTCTGAGACACTTTCAAGGCTGCTAAAACTTTGAAAGCTTGCAAACCACTTTAAGAAGCCAAGAGCACAGCACAAGAGGAATTAGCAGATAATTCCTATGCAGTTTTCACAATGATCTAGTAACTACACATCCTCCTAGAAGATACACTATGTGTAGAACTCACACATTACAGATTTTATACAAAAAAACCATAAATTAACAGATCTCTATGGAAGATCTGACAGTCAGGCTATATGATTGTGATGTTCTCTCATTGCCTTAAAACATACCAGCCTATCTGCAATCCTCTGTCTAGAAAACTTGCAGCAGCATAAAATGTAACACGTAGATAAAGCATGTCCTGGGGTGCATTTCTGGTTAAAGGCACACCTGCAGTTGTGACTTCCTAAACCAACTCGTGCCACTAGTCCTGGAAAGTACTCTGAGATTTCTGGATAAAAGTACCTTCAGTCCAAAGGTCATCAGAGTTTTGTATGATGATCTTCCTCATTTCTCAACAATCCAATAATCCAGGTGTGGGGAAATTGCTGTTTGGATCAGGAGCGTGGGTGTTGCTTGGCTCTCTGAAACCTGTGCAATGTAAGGCAGTCTCTGTTTACCTGTGAGTTTCCCTTGCATTACATTCTGTGATAATAGAACAGTGATTGCCTTTTTGGCCAGGATTTTGGGTGTTAGTGCATATGGTTCCTTTTGTTCTGGAAAACTCAAAATGGTTAATCCTTCTGACCTTTAGATCCCTGATTCTGTATATGCAATACTTGAGCTACTAATCTGCTTTGCCCTGGAATTCCAGAGGGCTGGGTCTGTCCTTTCCTGCTCAGGTATGCAGGAGTGAGTCATTGCTCTGTCAGCCTCCCAAGGGCTCATGGGCTGGAGGAACACTTTTCCTAGAACGAGCAGAACAAGTCATACTAAATGCCTTTTTGCTGGTTTGGGCTTCCTGTGTGCTCATCCACAGGGTAAACAAAGCTATAAGAAAGGAAGGGATGGATATTTAAGGTATTATTTCCAGGGAAACCAGTGGATATGATCAAAATGCTTTTAGGCACGTTTGCTTTGCTAACAAACATATTTGGTAATAATAAGAGATTTATAAAACAGAGGTCATTAGTGTCTGACTCTGCTGTGAGGCCTTTCTACACTGTTGTGCTGCAGCACAGGTTTCAAACTCAGGTCAGCTGTACCAGAACAAGTCAATTTATGCTCTTGCACCAGAATGATTGTGCTGCTGCTGTGCTCGCTGCACTGCTGCAAGACCCAGTCTTCACTAGCCATTTGGCTGGAGATGATTTGTTAGTCACCTGTTTGTCCAGTGTAGACATAACCTTGTGCATTGTACTTTTAAAGAAACAGTAGGAAACATTGAGATCTCGTACCCATCTGTCAAAATGTCATTACTTAGAATCATAGAAAATCCTATTATACTTGCAAATAATAGCATGCTAGTACTGTTCTCCATGTCCTTTTGCTATCAAGTGTCCTGTAATAGAGGATCTTGTGACAAAAACCCCCAACATATAGCAGTTATTACAGAGCAGACTACAGATAAACACATTTCCTGCAAGAGAGTTCATGTTGAATGTGCAAAGATACAAAATGTTAGTTTGAGTTCTCACACTTCACTGACCTTTTGACTTTCTCGTGTTCTTAACAAGCTTTCCTGAAAACCCTGCATAGAATCCCACACTCCTTACATAATTCTCAGTGCAGAAGATATTGCAAAAGGTTGAGATTCATAGGGTCTGCAATGGGAGAGATGGAAAAATGTGGTTTCCATTGAGGAGCAAATGGGAGGAGAGGTACATTTAGAAAGTCCCCCAGTTCCAGATTTCTGGAGCTCTTTCACCCTTGCCAAGCCCTAGTGAGCTGCCTGTGGCTAAGCCAAGAAGGTAATTGGAGGGCACTGTTCTGCAAACCTGCCAACAGTTTTGGGTAAATTTTAGTAGCCATAATTTTTCTCTTGACAAAAATAATTATGAAGTCCAGTTTTATGACCTGATGTCAGGTGATGACTTTTCAATTCCACCTTAGAAGCAAAAAGCTCTTTCCTTCTGGAAGCTGTTCTAGATTTGTACAAACCTGCAGTGCAATCATTTATCATCAGTGGGCTGACAAGTGCTGTTGTAATTGTTATAGAGATGTCTGAGGCTCTGAGCTGGTTGTTTTAACTCAGGCAGTTGGAGGCAGCCAGAACAATTTGTCTGTGAGATGCACAGAATGATCAACAACAGCAGAGATCTATGTGACCACACGAATGCAGCGTTGATTGTATGGAACTCATTATTATTTTAATTTGCAGAGGCCACCTTGAATTAGAGTTACCCTGAGTGCTTCTTGCCCTCTGATTGTGGACAGAGTGGTCATGTATGATGGAAAGTCTACCCACCTCTGAGGAGCCAAGTGTGCACAGCCAGGGTGAAGGTACATAACCAGTACCTGGCACTGCCTGCTTCCTCAGCTGCAAGTGCAACTGCTGCAGCTCAGCAGCAGTGTGGAAAGGCTCTCCACATCAGCAGACTGCTGTGCACCTCACAGTTTGAGGGACAAAATGGTGGGCTTTTTTTGTTGGGTGTATTTTCTAAGCCAGAGGCTTCAAGAAGATCAAGCCCTCAGGAGCAGTCATTTGGCTGGAGAAGACTCACCTTCTGGACAAGTGTTCTGCTCAGAGGGGACCTGGAGCATTTAATCTTGCTCTGGGTGAGGCAGCTCTGCTGGGAGAGGCAAGTACCTGTACAAGTCCCTGGCGGTCCTTGACTCAATACCCATATTCCAGAGCTTTGCTGCAGTTGAAATCCTAGTCCTGGACTGGATGGGAGACACTTGATGCAATACCCAGCAGAGAGAAAGGGAACAGCAGCAAGAACACATCTGCTGAGCCAGATGGCCTGCCCACAAAATCCTGCTCACAGCAGTTCTCAACGTCAACCCTCTAACTCCAGAGCCAGGTCCAAGGTCCCTGTTTTGCATTTTCCTTCTATTTGCAGTGAGAACACATTAGCCTGGGTGTAACCTCTCTCCTGAGAGGCCACCAGTCCATGCCAAGCTGTAGCTGTTCTCCTTATCCAGGAGAGGAGGCTGAGAGATGGAGAAAACAAATGACAGAGCAAAGGGCACCCACAAGAGATCATGGCAGAAATCCAGGCCCTCCAAATCCCTACCGAGGAGCCCCCTCCCAAATATTAACAAGCTCAAATACCACTGTCCCCAGGAGATACAGCTGTAGTTTTACAATCTTCCAGTTTAATTTCCAGGTATTAATTATTGTGGGCAAGTATTCCAATTTTAATAAAAAAATCAACTTAGAAATATAAAAGCCTGTTCTATTTTCTAGGGATTTTACTTAGGAGGAAATAAGTGTGAGGTAGAGTTGTGACAGTGAGTATGTTAATGGTGTGAATATTCTGTTTGCTTTTTATATTCTTCCCCTCCGTATCTTCTTTTTCTTGCTGAAATACTTAGAATGACTTAGAAGTAGGTCGGTAAAGCAGAACTTTTATAAAACCTTTATTAGGGAATAGGTGGGAAGGAGGCATCCCACAAGTTTCATGACAGATGATGAGCACTAGCAGCTCAGGATGACTGCCAGCTGAGAAATGATGGGATGCAGAGGTGGGGCATGAGTATGCAACTGAGCTGAGGAGGACAACAACATGTAGTAGTAGTAAATTAAGAACAGAGAAAGAAAACAAAGCACGTTGGGAAACCTTTTCAATAATCAAGTGTGACTTCAAGTGATTTCCTCTTATTGGTCCCAATGTGTATTTCAAGGTTAAATTTGTGACTAATCCATTTTGGGATAAAGTATAAAAACAGGAACATTTCCCCTCTGCCCTCAGTGACTGATGTGTGCTGTGGTAAGGCAGAGCTCTGAGTAGGAGTTGAAATATCCAGTGTGTGGGAGTGAGCAGATACCGGAGGAGCAGGAGAATAAATGGTGATACGAGTATCGCTTTCAGCCAATCCATACACAATTGTTTCTCCTGGGTCTGGTGAACTTGGTGCAGTTGTATCTCCCCACTCCAGTTCGCTCCTCGTTCTCTTTCTGCCTCTGCTGTCTCACAGTCTCTTCTGTCATTAGGGTTGCTTATCCCTTTCTTCTGGTTTCCCTCCCCCAGAAGGCCCACCGTTCCCCAGAGCACAGCTGGACAGGAGAAGGACGTGCACAACCAAGAGTTGCCTGGACAGGCATCTAATTTCCTCTGAGTGCAGAGAGGCAGGAGGCTGAGCCCAGGGCTGCTCCAGAGCCAGGAGAGGATGCGTCGGGTCAGGACATCCTGCCGGGCTCACGCGCTGCTTCCTCCTGGGCCCTGTGCCCAAATCTGTTGCAACCAAGCCCAGACCTGGTGTACCTCCTGTTTTGGGACTTCCCCCACCCGTGGCATGACTAAACTGGAGACCTGTAACCGTTCAACATGCTGGAAGCGTCTCCGGCAGAAGCAGGGCCAACAGGGAAGGTGAGGGAAGGCCAAGACTCGGGAGCAGGAATACTGGCCACCGTACCAGGCCGAGGACTCCGGCTCCGGGTTTTCGCTGCAGCTGTCTCGAGCAGGCTCCGGCTCCGGCGCCCGCGTTCCGCGCCCGGTTTTGGTCGCGGCTGCGCCGCCGTGAGCGGGCGAGGGA
>WEIV01009412.1:0-11757 GCA_013390005.1 Calyptomena viridis
GCCAACATGGCTTCATTAAGAGCCAATTGTGCCTGACAAAATTGGTGGCCTTCTATGACAGTATTACAGTGTTGGTGGATAAGGAAAGAGCAACTGTTGTCCTCTACCTGGATCTATTCAAAGCATTTGACACTGTCCCACACAACATCATTGTCCCTAAACTGGGGACATGGATTTGACAGGTGTCAAACTCAGTAAGACTCAGTAGATAAGGAATTGTCTGGATGGTGGCAATCAAAGAAGTGTGGTCAATGACTTGATGTCTGGGTGGAGACCAGAGATGANGGAGACCAGAGACGAGTGGGGTCTGTTGGGGGGTCCGTACTGGGACCAGTATTATTTAATATATTTGCTGAGGACACAGACAATGGGATTGAGTGCACTCTCAGCAAGTCTGCAGGTAACACCAAGGCAAGTGGTGGATCGGGTCACCCAGAGGGACAGAGTCACCCAGAGGGACCTCAACAGGCTTGAGAGGTGGAGACCACATGAACCTCATGAAGTTCAACTAGGCCAACTTTGAGGTCCTGCACCTGAGTTGGGGCAATCCCAAACACGGACACAGGCAGGGCAATGAGTGGATTGAGAGCAGCTCTGCAGAGGACTTGGGGGTACTGGCAGATGAAAAACTGAATTATGAGCTGACAATATGCCCCTGGATCCCAGAAAGGCAATCATATCCTGCATCAAAAGCTGCATGGCAGCAGGTTGAGGGATGGGATTCTGTCCCTCTAATTCACTCTTGTGAGACCCTGCCTGGAGAAATGTGTCAGCTCTGGGGCCCTCAGCAGGACACAGACCTGCTCAAGAGAGTCCAGGAGGCCATGAAGATGAACAGAGGGCTGGAGCACTTCCTGTACAAGGACAGGCTGAGGGAGCTGGGGTTATTTAGCCTGGAGAAGGAAGGCTTTGGGGAGATCTTACAGCAGTCTTCCAGTATTTAAACAAGCCCTACAGGAAAGATGGGAAGGAACTCTTTATCAGCAAATGCAGTGATAAGATGAAGGGTAACAGTTTTTAACTGGCAGAGGTTAGATTTAGACTAGATATAAGGAAGAAATTCTTCACTATGAGAGTGGTGAGGCATTGGGATGCTCCATCCCTGGAAGCATTCAAGGCCAGCTTGGATGGGGCTTTGAGCAACCTAGTTTAGTGGAAGGTGTCCCTGCCCGTGGCAGAGGGGGTAGAACTAGATGGTCTTTGAGGTCCCTTCCAACTCAAACCATTCGGTGATTCTTTTTCACCATTCGGTGATTTGTTTTATGTATGGGTAAAATGAAGAAACATAGGTTCACGTGCCCTGTGGAAAACAGGATGCACAGTTAAACTGACAGTGGGGATGGAGCACTGGATATGCATAAGAGAACAGGGCAGGCACAAGACCTTCCCATGGTTACAAGTAGATGGCTTTGACCACAGAGTGGTCCAGTGAGCTGGAGCAGGGAGAGCCCCCAACTGCATTTTGTCACTGAGCCTCTCCTGTGAGCTCATAGCAGAGCCCCTCAGATACACAATGTAAAGTCCTCTTCCACTTCAGCTAAGGAGGAACAGGAAAAGCATGGAAGGCAGAATATATACTGGAGCAGGGCATACAGAAAACTAACTAAAGAATCCAAATGCTTCTGATCATAAGCTCATCTGTTGCACAGAGCAACACAAAAGAAGCATCTGAGGAATTTCATGGCTAAGGGACAAAATAATTTGCAGTCTCTGTGTTGTATCTTGGGGTTATTTTTTTCCCTTTGTTTTCCTTATGTCCTGCAAGCTTGCAGTGGAATTTAATTGAAAACTTTTTCAAACTAAGATTATTTACATGCTCTAGAACTTCTACATGGCTCTTCACAGACAGGCCAGAAAACAGCATATTTAAATAAAGATACTTAGGGTTTGAGACCAAAAATTGTGAGAGATTATGACACAAGCAGACTTATGCAACATCAAGATCAAGATACATGAGCTTTATTATCTGCTTTACTTATGAGAGGATAGGAGATCTCATTTACAATTCTTTAGCTAAGGCTAACAACCATGACAACTCCTTCCCACTCCCTCCACCTACAGCTTTCCTTCTTTCAGGTAATAACTGGTGTCTTTTTAGTCTAATACTTACAATCAATCTTTTATGAAACTGTATTCTATATATTTTCTCATGTGAGAAATTTATGGATCAAGCTCATAAAATTAAAACATTAATAGTTCAATTTGTTGACTCTGCTTACTGTTAAAATTGAACCCCAAGAATTTTTTTGGTGTGACAGTGTATCAACATTCCAGAGAACTGCATGTCTGCTCATCTTAACATACTCTGGGTTGATAGTTCAGCTATCACAATTACCAGCAATAATTCCACCATGAATACTTACAAACATGATTGGATACTTTGGGAACTTCAAAAACCTTTGTTTGACTGGAAAGTTCCCAAAGAGAACACTGTGCCTCTCATGTATCTTTCCCTGATCTTTTCCTTTCTGCTAGCAGAAACCAAAACCTTGCAAATTTAACCAGTGAAAATCATTAACAGAAATAAAAAGAAATACTTTTAAGAAGGTAATAATTGATTATCAACCACCACTAAATATTTTTCAAATTTCTTATCTGATTTTGCACAATCCTCCATTTTAACTGTACCAAAAAACCTTTGTAGATCAAATATTCCTAAGAGAGTACACAAAGGAGAAAATACTTTAAGCACTATGTAACCCACCCACTCCATAACCTCTTCCCACCTCCTAAGAGTTCAGCTGTTGGTGTTCTCAGAATCCAGGGCTTAGCTCTGATGCAGCCCAGCTGTGTAACCTTGGCTCACACTTCAGAGGAAACTGCTAAGCTGTGAGAAGCAGCTGGGGAAAAGTCTGTAGGGTACAGCCATGCAAGATAATAAAGGTGAAACTGCAGTGCTAGGCTTGTTGAGAAAAGGGATCATGAGTAGCTCAAGAATTCAAAAGAAAAAAACAAAAAGCCAGCATGGAAAGGCAGAAAAATCCTGAGGAGACAAGAAGGGAGCTGCAAAGACTACCACTACTACTGAAAATGTACTGGAATACTGACAGAAGCTGAACCTTCCTGACCAGACTGACAACTACCTAGAGAACAGACTTCAAGTGTCTTATCAAGAGTGATGAGTGTATTAATATGTGGTCTGTAGTTCATTAAATCCCAGGTGTCTTGTGAGGTTGCCAAATAACTGAATTTTTCACATAATAATATCCTGCCTATAGTCTCTTCCTGCATGCTGTGACACTCAGAGTGCCCAGACAGAGATACTAACACATCAATTAGTTACTATGCTCTGACCAAACTCCTCGTAAGTGAATTATTGTCACTGAACTTGTCAACAAAAAAGCCCTAGAACTAATAACTTTGAAGACAGAAACTAATCCAAAATAAAAAGAAAGACTGGCAAATATAAAAGATTTGCTAGCATATGGATCACATTGAAAAGGTAAGTTTATTCTCCCTGTTGTCTGTGCAAGTTAAGTTTACACACTTACATTACTAATCCTGCTTATGAGGATAGCTGCCCTCTGTTACACTACAACAAACCCATATCAAATAAATAAAAAGGAAAAACACCAACTCTGTGATATACTTCTCTCATTTATCTCTGTGACATGGCTGTTGGCTGAAGAGGGAGGGAACCTGCAGCATTAGCTGCTGTCTCACTGAGAAGTTAGGGGTACTCATCAGGAATCCATTAGAACTGAACTTCAGAGCACAGTCCAATCACGGTCTATTTAGAACAACAATATTGCAAAAATACTGCACTGTGGCCAACATGACTTCATTTCCTTTAATAACTTCAGTTCTTTCCTTCCTGCCAACAACACAAGAGGATCTAGTTCATGACAAGATGCCCAAGAGTCAGGGTTGTGCTTGGCTAAACTAGGAGATGATTTTGGCCTTTTGTTCAAAACCAATGAAATCGTGTGAAATATTTGTACTGGAATTTAAAAGATAAACTCTAATACTAAAATTTACTCTAAAATAAATACTCATTTACTCTAAACAAACTCACCCTGGGCCTGTTTTTTGGGTAGAGATATGTGAAGTACTCCAAGAAGGAAATTGATGAGTTCTGGTACAAATCTTCTGGAGAGAGAGACATATTCCAGGAACAAACAGCATACAAATAACCCTTTAATAACATCTTGCAATGTTGTAATGCGACACTAAAAAAAATAAAAAGCACAAGATACTCCTAATTAAAAGCCTATACATCACAAATACAGGATCTCCCCAAAAGATGAAGTATTAACTATGTTGTAAAAATGTAGTCTGTAAAATTACTCCCTCTGATCTTAAATGAAAACTAGACTGGCTTTTCCTTGTCTCACTCAAGAGTATAAGCAGAACTGAGTAGGAAGTTTGTCAGAACTGGTTTAGCCACTAGAAGGTGCTAAACCACAAACAATAAATTCTTCAGAAATGAACCAAGGAAACAGAAGGCTAAGAACAATTTGTCAGCAACAATTAGCTCAAGAAACATATAAACAGAATATTACCATAGAGAAATAGGGACATATTTTAACTCAATGCATTGCATTAGGTACATTTTCAAGGAAAACAAATACTTTAATACTTTAAATACTTTAAAATTGTTTAAAGTAAATAATCTTTCTTAAGTATGAACAAATGCAACATATGGAAATCACTAATGAATAACTTCAGATTGCATTCAGACTATTAGTCCTGTGTAATTTACCATAGAAGGAATTCTTGTGTGACAGCTTGAAAAAAATGAGTAGATATGGTTTTGGGAGTTGGACTGTACTCTGCAAGGGTATTTTCTGCTTCACTATTTCTTCCAATTATTACCTGTGACTACAGTAAACACAAAGCTGCCTTTTCAGTAGATTGCCACTATATACATTAATGTTAACATATATATATGTATTTGGAGTCCTAGGAAGAAAGAAAATGAAGTTACATACTGAGATACAACATCACAGACATACCTTAGTAAGTAGCTGACTCATGTACATAAAAGCAGGTGTTACAACTGGATGCCAAAAGTCAGAAGTTGGAAACAGCAGAGATGTAATTTTCAAATAAATAAGCTGATTGCACATAAAACAGATTAAGGCAAAATACAGTTAGGACATTACTCCCAGGGTCTTGATTTCACACATATGTAACTTTTGAATGACTAACTGCCATGCAGTAGTCAAAAATACTATAATATACATAATACGATACATTACCTACTTATTGAAACCAAAGGGAATATCCACTATGGGATATCCATTACAGGTCTAACATTGCATTGAGTGAGGCAGCCAAAAGAACAACTAAGAAGGAACTTTGCCTCTCAACCCCATTTACTCCACAAGAACATCTGACCCCCTTCAGCCCACCACAACCACACGACCAAGTGGCCACCCAGGACCTGTGACACCTTTCAACAGGTCCTCAAAGACAGTGAAGTGACCAGGATCCCCAGGCACTACACACACCAGCAAATAACAGTTGCAGCCAAAATAACTGAATAGTGATTAGTATTCCTTTAGTGAAGGGGACTTGTTAGCTACAAGTGACTTCCTGTCAAGACCATAAGGAAAATAAACATCAGTTGTGAGGTGATTCTGAAAATTATCTAAGTGGATATTTATACTGTAAATTAGATGCAAGTAAAGTTTTATTGTTTCAGCTCTGTTTCTCTCTATGAATCTTCTGTTGTAAACAAATAATCTTCTGAACTGTTTCAGCTGCTAAATACCACACTCCAAATTTCAGGTTAAGATTAACAGTAGGCACGTGAAATGTCTCCTAAGGCAACTGGTCTATGAGACATTCATTCAAACAAGTGCTCTGAGAATAGGAAATTATATCATTCCACTCTAAAAGATAATGACAGTTTGTGACCTGGAAAAGTCCAGCAAAGGGCATGAAAGCCAGAAGTGTGACTAGTGTCATAAGGGTGACAGTGACAAATTAGAAACAGAAGTTGAAAGCTCTCTACAATATATTTCCTGCAAAATCCAAAACATCCTGAATAAAGACTCTTCGAAAGAACTCAACATAAACATCTTCCAAGCTGTAAGAACCAAGCCTTCTAAGCAAATCCTTGAGTCTATTTTCTTTCAGTAGTCTAATTATTCCATTAGGCAGCAGCAATTCATCAAGCTGAGACAGAAAAGTAGCTCCCTTTGAATTAGACTTATGGTTTGTCTTTGAAGCTTTTCGCTACAATTAAAAACCACTCATTTTCCATATGCTCCATTCTTGAATTCCCTAACACCCATTTACCTAGACATTTAAAAGGTATCTGTTCACATTTAGCATGGCCAGTGAAATTGGGATATTACTAATATAAGAAGATCAATTCTTTCCAAGTCACTAATTGGGCCATTGTCATATATAAGTACCAAGAAATTTTGTGTTTTGATACCTATGATAATATTTTCTTGGTTTTGTTTTTGGTATGGGTTTTTTTTGGCTTTGATTTTTTTTAACCTAGGAGACACTGCACCTCTATGCAGCACTTTTTATAAACATCTGCACTTAACACAATAAAGAAATCAGGACATAGCTGGTAACGCCACTTCTTCCTAGAATTACCCATTTAAGTTTCATCAGGACAACAAAGGATGTTCTGCCATGAAAGTGGAGTAGCAATTTTAAGATATTTTCCCCTTATTAATATCACAGGTTCACATTTTTATTCTGAAGAATGCATGTGTTTCTCAGAGTTGTGGGTTTTTTGTTACAACTTATCCCCAGAAAGGCAATTTAAAATAAAAACCTAAAAAGTCATAGATGCTAATAATTCACTACATACTTTGAAATACAAAATAAAATTTGATGTTATCTTGCATCTATTGGCATTTCTGTACTAATGGAAAGAGATTGGAAAGAGATTAACCTAGAAATATGCATTTGTTACCGTGTCTAAACCTGGAAATGTTGCACGGCCTTTGACTTCAATTACTTCTCCCGTATCATGTGCAGCGTCTCGAAGGATAAACTTAATACTGTCACTGGCTGCCTCAGGAAACATCTGGCAAAGATTGTACAATGGCCTATTAACAAGAAATTTAAGTCATAATCAAGTTACACCACTGATGTTAATAGAAAGCTGATTTTTAAGCACCCTATTGTAACAATAACAAATTCCCTGAGACAAATTATTCTTTTTTAGAAATAGCCAAATCAGTATATAGATTATTATTGTAATACTTTACAGACATCTATTTTTCATTGGGCCCTGGGAGATAATCTTTGAGTTGTTGGTTTCTACATCTTAAGCAAAAAAATAATTAAAAAACGTTAAAATACACTCTGAAGTCTTTGCTATGGTTATAACACATTCTTCTGAATCTTCTAACTGTAGATTTTACAGCACTAAGGTATGTTGGGTTATACTAGACAGCCCACTATTCTAAACACTCTTAGGCAATATTCAACAACATGTAAGGCAGTAATGTGATTAGCAAAATTATTACCAAAAACAAGAGAAAAACCCCAAACAAAGTTAGGTCAGCTCCTTGCCTATGGCTAGTGCCTACAGGGATACATAGTCTGAACCTGCAGCTGTTTGGTGAGAGTTCTTTCAGTATTTTCAGTCAAATATGTCTGTAGTGATATTAATAAATCCCAGTTCCAGAACACAACCAAAACGTGTTTACCCTTTTGTACAAAGACCCAGCATGTGGGACAGTATCAATGGCTCAGTGCTCTGGCTGATGAATGCAACAGAGCAATGAAGGCTAATGCTGCACAAAACTGATTTTAAAAAACTGCTGACTTTAGTATGAAATAAAAAACATATGCTGAGAACTACATAAAAGTAATTCCTTGAAAGAAAACTGTCTATCCTGCAAAGTCAAGATAGGAATCAGTGACTAATTATGCTTGGAAAGAACCTCTGGAGATCACCTGATGCAAGCCCCTGCTCCAAGCATGGCAAACTTCAAACATGGATCAGGCTGCTCACAGCTTTGTCACGTTTTGTGTATCTTCACACCTTCTCTGGGACACTCATTTTAACGTTCAGTACCTTTGCTGTGAAGATTTTTTCCCTTAAACCTAATTGCAATTTCCCTCGTTGCAGCCTGTGTCCACTGACTCTCATCCTTTGCCATGTACCTCTGAGACAAACTTGGCTCTCTTGTCACAGGGTAACTGCCTGTCAGGTATTGGAGACAACGATGCCGAATGGACAACTTCCCACAAAGCGTTTAGTTGGTTCTGTACAAGTTTATTATAACACTTCTTAATTCCATTTTCATCTAGTTCCCCGAGTGAATTCACGGAATGAAAAGCAATGGAAAAAACAGAGCTTGCAAGGGAAACTGCACACTGTCATTGCAAAGCTTAAAATCCTTTATCAGCAGTCTAAACAACTTCATATACAGAAGTTTCATGCATATATGGTATTACTCATCCACTAACCATGAAAAGGATTTTGCAGATCAAAAAGTACATTCTGAGGTTTTGAAAATCTCAGTACAATGAATAGCTCAAACAACATATGAAACAAAATTAAAACATTATAAGGGTGGAACACAAGCCAATAAGCCCTACAGAATTTGAAACAATATTTCAGCTTTACTCCAGGTAGCTTTTCACCTTAAATCATAAAGGAGCTAAAGTCCATAGGCTTTAATACTTACAGGATCAGTCTGTCAATTGTTCTGAGCTCTGGAAAATCCAGAGTTGCTAGTTCTCCAATATATTCCAAAAGGAAGCCAAACAATTTCTGCAAGAAGTATAACATGTTAAAATTACTAGGTTTTTCTTCATTGTACATATTCTTAAACAGCACAAAAGGACAGACTTAGAAAATGCAGAGTAGTATGTTGATTCTACTGCTGTTCACTGCAACATGCAAACATGCATGTCTTACACTGCTTCCTGAACACTTACTAAAATCCACTCAGGAATTCAAAGTTAATTTTAAATAAAACAAAACAAAGCAACAAAACCTCCATACTTCCAGCTTGGCTTTGTTTCCCACTGCAAGGCTTGGATGATTGCATTTCTGAATCCTCTCCAGTACAATAAGCTGTTGTTCTATTGTTCTTCCAGCCAATAAAGACTTAAATGTCTCGTAGGACTCAGGAACTAAAAAATAAAAACAAAAACTGACTTGACAAAAGATCTCAAATGTTACATCTTTAAACAAGTGAGTGTGTAACAAATTTCCAATTTGAAAATGTTATTGTTCAGAAAAAAACCTATACTATGCAGATTTTAAATAATCACCTTTTAAATACTAATAATCAATCAGAATATATGCAGCATTCTACCTATGGACATGTCAGAAAATAATGCATTTTTCAATGATTACCATTCGAGTCATCCTGTATTTACTGCTTATGCTGAGCAGAACAACTATGTTGACACATAAAACAGAATTAAACCTAAACACACATTCAACCATAAATTTACTATAATACAATTAGTTCTATATTAATTCATACCTAATCAGCTTTTGTATGAAGGACAATAAGAACAGTAACAATCTTGCCACTAATAGAAAATAATTTAAAAACCCCCAACAACCCAAAGCCTGGCATGTATTAGTTTTTTGCAAAAGTCCACATGTTAACTGGTTAAGTTTTTTGAGCTATTTTAATGTGACTACTTTCTGGTTAAAGCAAAACTTGAATGCAATTTAAAAGGCTTTGTGTAATAAGTCATCTCCTTTTGATGGAAAAACACAAGCACTTAAGGAAGTTGTTCGAAAGGTTGTTTAATCTTGCAACAGATACTTTTGTTAGAGAAATCTACACTAGGGTAATAGTTATATCCATTATGTACTTAATGAATGTCTCGTGTACTACTTGAAATGTGCCTCCTCCTTCCCACTAGGCACAGACCCAGAACTAGTCAAACTGAGTGTCCCTAACAATACTGTGATGTTACATCACAGGGATTAAACCTGCCTGTCCAAGCACCTTCTGACAAAAATGTCAGCCCAAACACTAGAGAAAGTAACTTTTTCTCATGGAAGTATGTATCATAGAATACTGTTCTGGCTCCCCTTAGGCAAAACGATAGCAGTTGGTTGGATGTGCTGGTTGCCCTCAGAAGGGAGCCCAGATACTTTTATTTTTCTCCCCTCTATTTATCTTTCAACGCTAAGGCTGCTCAGAAACAGCTCTGGTTCTTACTGCTCAAAGCATGACTAGGGCTGATCACTGACAACAGCAGTTATTGGCTACTCTTTGAATAGCAGAAGACAACTATGAAGCAAAACTTCACGGATGAATATAAGATTCCACAGGGCAGAGAAAGAGACTGGTTGTTATAAGCCCCCTGAAGACAACAGGGGTCTCTGGATCAGTCCTTTGCTTACCTGCAAATGTATAGGGGAGCTCTGATTTGGCAGCTTCCCTTTCCGGATCTAGTTCCTCCACGTTTTGTGTTTGCTTCTTGTCTGTCTTGTGTTTCTTCTCTTCTTTATTCCCTGCAGCTTCTTCTTCACTCTCAAGATCAGATTCAAGATCAGAGTGGCCATCTGCAGCATCATCCTCCTCATCTTCACTATCAGATTCTTCTTCACTTTCTTCTTCATTCTCATTATCTTCTTTTCCACCATACTCATCATCTTCCTCCTCTTTTTCCTCCTCTTCATTTTCAATATTAATTTTTCCATCCTGTCAGTAGAGAAAACAAGCCAGTTAAAACACTGATAAAGAAGCACTATGAAAAGCTACCTTAAATACACATGAGCAGACCAAGCAGTGCCAGCCAAGAAGGCAGTTTAAGGAGAAAACATACATACAGATATAAGAATAGTAGAGTATTTCCAAGAGGCTGTAAGAAACTGGAAGAATAGGAGGTAGTATGTGAAGACTAAAAGAATCAACACAAAAAGCTACTAGCAGATAATACGAAAAAAAAAATTCAACATCACTTACAGAAACATTTTTGGTTAAAAAATCTATATTCCTTCTATGTGTTAAAATAGCATATCAGAAAAACATTTGTTCCCTTCTTGATTTTACTAATCATCAATTTAAATTCATGTTCATAATTTGCATTCTCCCTTTCAAGGACAACAGCAGTTCCCTTACTACTTGTATGTAAGATGATGAGAGGATTAGTACCCACACGTGCACCTCATACATCAGCTCTAAGGTTATAATTGCTCTGCCACATTAATCAAAACTAATCAAAACATTAATCAAAACTAGTTCTTTCAGAAACTCACTCATCCTCAGGATGAAATTTGGTGGAAGCTGTATCAACTTGACACTTGTAAGACCGCATAGAACACTTTTGGGCCTTCAAATAAAGATATTTATAAACCACAGCAAGTTCAGCAGAAAGCCACCAAGATTACCAGGGGACTGGGGCACCTGCCCTGTGAGGAGAGGCAGACCTGGGCTTCTTCAGCCTGGATATAAAAAGACTTACTATTCACAGTAAGGACAGTCAGTGCGCATCTCCTGTGCAGTCTCCATTCTTAGACATTTCCCAAGAACAGACTGGATTTTGAGTAAACTGGTGACTTCAGAGTTGATCCTGCTCTGAGCCGGAGGTTGGACTAAATGTCTCCCCAGAGTTCACATCCAAACTGCTTTTCCTAACTTCTTTATGGAACTCTGAAAATTCAGAGATTTTAAACCTTACCTTGTAAGACAATAAACGTCTGTCATCTTTATCCAGGATAAAGCCATCAGCCAGATCATCAGCTGACACATGGCTGGGCTTCTTTTTATTTGCCTGGTCATCTATTCCACGCATTCGACGCAGTCGATCTGCCTGTGGTTTACAAGAAACATCACACACAGATGTGAGCCTTCTACA
>WEIV01009412.1:11774-26656 GCA_013390005.1 Calyptomena viridis
TCCGTCAGGTAACTACACCAAAATGGAAGATCCCTCAAATACTACAGCTAAGAAAATCAAAGAAACAGTTAACTGGGATTACTCTGAAAGTCATTGAAAAAAACTAAACCAGCAACTTGAGAAATCACAGGGAAAATGCTGATGATACCTTATTTTTTCCAGGAAAGTGCAATCTGATTTTAAGTCAATTGGATTAGTTTTTTTTGGAAGGCTTTAACAGTGGGTTCACCAGAAGCATTGTGTTCTCTCATTTTAAAATTTATCTGCTTTACTTATGGGACATCATTCCTAGAAAATACAAGCTTCTATTGCATTTTATGATTCTGTAGTGTTCATTTGTTTTCCATATGTAAAACAAACTTCTGGCAAACATATCCCAAGATTTTTGGGGTATAAACTGAGCATCAGACAAGATAACAACAGAAAAGGAAAAAAAAAAAAAAATCATTCTCTGTTCTGCTATTAGATCCTGAGCTACTCTGAGGTAACCTGAAGGTACTGAATCCGTGTGGCCCTAAATGTGTCCCTAGTACACTAAATCTAAAATAATAAAAAAGAGAGAACCGTTTACCAAATTATTTAATCTTCCTATAAGACTCAGAGCTCCATGCAATAGAAGTAGCATGCAATGTTTTCCAAGAGAATCCTGTTCCTCTGCAGAGCAAAGTTATTTACATGCTACTGCTGGAAGACTCTTGCAACATCAGAAGAAAACAATAAAAGCCTTGCCAGTGTATTCATTCAACTGCTGTGCAACACAATACTCCCCTGACTTAGAAGCACCTCTCAACTCTGAATAACTTAGAACATTTGAAGGTAAATCAAAGTAACATTACATTTTTATTGAAGACAGATTGACTCATTTCATAAACCTCCACAGTCACAGATTGAGCCTATGGGGTTTTTTGTTGTAATATCAGATTACAAACACAAACAGATTTCCTGAATTCACCCCCTGACAAATTGTAGTTTAGCAGAGCCACTTTCAGCAATGAATATAAGCAGTCACTCCCAAAAGACAGGCCACAAAACAATCTCAGCCATAAATGGTATACCTCGAGCTTCTGGAGCCGTGCCTGCTCCTCTTTTGCCAATTCTTCTTCTGTCTTCATCCTTTCTGAAGGTTTTGCTTTCATCTCAAATCCAAGTTCTCGAACAATCATATCGTATTCATCAGGCTAAAGAAATATTTATGTAATTGTTTATTATCTTAAGTTTCATTATTCTGCTTTGCAGCCACCCCTCTGCCAGACTAAGAGCTAAGAAATAAGACTGTCAAGATAAAAGGAAAAGACTGCTTCCAAAGCAAGCTGCAAGAACATTCAACTCAGTTTTAAGACAAGGAATGGAATGAACACTTGAATAGCAATTCTCCTGGAATTTCTCCTCCCCTAAAGTTACAACTGAGAAACTTAAAAAAAGTATCTTAAATAAAACCTAATTTACTTACTGAAAATACATTAAAATATTGTTTACTAACAAAACACAACAGGAATAAATTAATAAAATAATTTGCATTTCACTTTTTACTGTCAGACATGAGCTAAGCCTTTGCTATTTCAGGTACACAGAAGTCCAGGTTAAAGAAAATAGGGATGCTGATATTCAGTGAGTTTCAGCATGCTATGAAGCATCTTTACACCAAAAATCAATACACCAAAATACAAGCTTTTGATCCAGTATCTTCTGTGGTACTTGGAGATCAGTTTTAATGCCAGATTGAATTAATTAACTGATCTTATAAACACTGAATTTTACTGTGAAGCAATAAATGGAAATTCACAGTGTTCTGCAAGTTAACACAAATTTTCTACAACCAAAAAAAAAAGCTCAACAGAATACCTGTTCTTAGACTTAGAAGTTTATTTCCCTTAGTATAAAATACAAATGATAGAAAAAGTTTGAGACCATAAGATAGCTATTCAAAAGCAAAATATTTTCATTCTCTTTTTGTAGGTACAGAACTATTTACAACAAGGAAATGTCTGTTGTCAGGTAAGAGTTATTTCATCCATGGAACATTCCAAAGGCATTCAAACTAAGTCAGTATTCTCAAAAATTTTAATTCTTCAAGAAAGTGTACTTGTCATACAAATAAGCTGTAGTCAATAGGGTTGTTCAGTCTGCAATCTCTCTCAGACTTGATAACTGAAAAGCAGTAATTAAAATCAAAGAAATCATACAAATTCCTACATTCCTCCAGCTAATCAGACTGTTCTAACTATCGCATTCCTCCAATGTGAACAGCAGGCAACGTTGTATTTTACAAAGTGATGAACTTTGCCTTACACTTCAGCCATCACAAGTAAAGCCACAAGTTACTAGAACTAAAGAAATTAGTTTAGGCAAAACCTTACCTTGGGTTTTTCTACTTCTTTGTCCTTTTTCTCTGACTTTGGGGTTTTGCAAACAATAAGGGTTTGGATTTCCTTCCAGTCATTGTCAAGTTTTTCTGTGAGTTCTAATGCACTTTCTCTCCGAGTTTGCCTCTCTTGCTAAGAAAAACAAACCAAAAACAAATGCAGATGTTCAGTTGGACATGACAGCATTCACAACATAAAACCAAATGAATAATTTTAAATATTTAACATTTATAAGGTGCAAATATTCTTCATGGAAGAATCAGCATAGAGCTATGCTAAATGGTACAAGGGTTCCACACAGAAACCAAGTTAGGCATCAATGGAAGGGAAGATTTAGGGATACACAGGACGGCAGATCTTCAAATCATATCCTAAAATGCCTACAAAGTCAGACAGACTTTATGACTCTTCTCCTTGACAGCCTCTTCCTTTGTTTTTTATCCCACTACTATTATATTCTGCAAACACAGGAATTGTGACAGCTTCTTAATCATGCTCATTTGTACTTCAGGGCTAAAAACTCACCTTTTCATATTTAGATTTGGCTATCATCTCTTCTATGAGTTCTTTCCTAGATTTAGGTTTTTCCTCCTCTTCATCTTGCTGCCCACTTGATACTTTTTTACGAAGGAGGCCTCCACCCCCTCCAAAGTGAGCAGCAGTTAATTCAGCTAGGAAAAAAAAAAAAGGAGCATGTGAATCTTTTCCAAATCCATACATGACTGCAGGAGAGCTGTTGCTGGGACAGCATCTCCCTGTTCTTTGAGAATGGGAGCAATTAGAACTATTAAACCCATCATGCATTATTCCTATGGGAATGGCTATACCAAGAGACATTATGTTAGACACATAATTTACACCAAGAAACACTTTGTATGAGGCAGGAACATTTTTTTTTGTGTTACTTATGCAGGAGTTGGCTCAGAGTTGCAAGAAAGCTACCAGAAAACTCACACTTCAGACTCTGGCCAAAGGGCTCAAAATACAGGTGCCTACTTATGCTGAAAAGCTCACAGAGTAAATAAGCTTGCCAGGTGGGTATGTCTAACTTAACACCTGCTAAAATACAGAGAGCTGGTCTGTGTGTGCTTAAGAAGTAATGAAATCTGGCTTAAACATTCCAACCAGGCACATAATATTGTTCCTTACTGAACAAATGATGTACATTTACCAACAGTAAAACCAGCAGTGGGAAACCAGCTGGCACATCTTACCTGACAGTGTTCCCCTTTCTTCTGTGTCACTGTCACTATCAACAATATCATTTAGCTTCTCAATTTCTGCCAAAGATTGGCCATAGTGAGTCAATTCCTCATCTTCATTAAGATTATAGATATTCTTCTTTCCATAATTTTGCTAAGAACAGTAAAACAAACCCATTAAACATCAAAAGATCTTTCGTTCCCAGGCAACAAATTAGCACAGGCTGTATTTTTAGTACAAGTGGAGGAGATTCTTATTCCAGTGTTCTGCTGGAACTCAACACTGGAATAAGAGCACTACCAAACCCATACTTATAGTCAAATACATTAAACCTTAAGTGAGGGAGTATCATGTCTCTCTTATTCATCTACTAATGTACAAATTGACTAACTCAGGAAACCTAAGGAAGCTTAAGTTTTATCTATATATTAGTAACATCAATTTCTAATGACTACTCTAATGAAACCGACTTTAACCTACACAAATTGCCACCAGAATATGAAATTACACTATTCAGTTCTGGAGGACGAGTTTGATGAGGCAGAAAGGACAATACTGAACATACAATTCACTTTACAAAATGACAGCAAGTTACAGAGTTCTTCTACTTAACAAATGAAATGGCTGCTGTTCAACAGCTGTACTGGACTCTCAAAGTGCACTTGATAGTGGGTGACTTTTCCTAATTCAATTCACAGTCAAAGAAAATCAAGCAATCAATGAATCTTATACCTGGGTTCCTTGCATGTCAGTGCTCAAAGAAGTATTTGCTTCGAAAAGTTGTCTTGCCAAACCAGAAAGATTTCATGAAAAAGTTTTGATTCCCCTAAAAATTCCTTTTCAGTAAGGTCCAAACATATAAAATCAAAAATAAAGCACTGTCCTGCAAAAACCTCTATTAAGGAGATGCTTCCAACCTAAGAAGTCAAGTGTTCCTTATGGTTTTGTTTGGGCCTTTTTTAAAATTGCTATAGTTTACCTGTCTTTCCAAAGTGAATCGTCTGATCATCTTTTCCTCTGGAGTTATTTTGGTATTATATTCACCAAAACGTTTATCTTTAAACACATTTGTCTTTTCCCTTTCTTTATATTCTTTCAGCAATGTGTGAGTGCGCTACAAGGAAAGAGATAAAAGGAGATAAAATTAAAAAAACAAGGAATAACTACTTTCAAAGTCAAGGCAAAAATGGCTCCATGGTATTCTGTCAACACAATAAGCTTTATGCTGCCATCATATCATAAATAATAATTTATCAGAATGCAACAATAAAGAAAAAATTTATGACAAAAAAGATGGGAAGCTCATATAATATATTCAGTGTCACTAAGTTCTCTTATAATCTGCTCACATGAAGATAAAATGTTACACTTTATGTCGACTTTATTTTATCACATACAGAAACTGTGCATTTCCACTGAAGAATTCTGATTTGTCTGAAGCTTAGTGAACTAAGAATAACATATTAACGAAAGCAAAAAAAGTCAGCTGAACTTTTTTTTGCTCCTTTCATCTATGACAAAAATCTGAAGTTGGTCCATACATTTAGCTCTGTGCTTTGCTGTTGAGCACAGGGAGGTCGGGCACTAGGGCAGTATAAGAAAGTTCATCAGATCTCTATGAAGTATTTACTATGTGCTCTACTATGGTACAGGTGAGGAGACAGCTTCACTTTTCAATGCCAGTGATCTAATACATAACAATAATCTGATTTACCTTACTATGAAATAAAACCCCAAACCCTTAAAATGTGATATAAAACATTAGTGGAGTTTTCTAAAATTTTGACAAATAATAACGAAGACTGCAAGTTAACTTATCGTTTCATGCTGAAGATATGCAGTTTCTAAAGAAAGAAAACGTTGGCTGTCTTTAGGTTGAAAAATTATCCATTTTTATTTAAAGCACATTACTTGAATCATATAGAAAGATACTGTTGCCATTCATATTGCCAGGACCTGCTGCACTGCAGGAAAACACTGTTTTCCTACACCAGATCTCTGCAGCCTCACTGAGCATTCACAACTTTCAGATGCTGCTGTAACTGACACCAAAACTCAAGTTTCTTCTCCTATTGTGCCAGTTTTACCTTGTATTTACTTCTTCCATGGGATATATAAGTTATCATGCAGCTTAAACACTGTGTATGAACTTTAATATCTCTTAACACCTTGGATACCAAAAAGCAATTTTGTTTATCAATGATTTGACTACCTCTCTTATTGATAAAAAATTATTTAATGCATCACTTCTCACAATACATGCAAACCGATGAGCTGTCAGTTTGCTTTTGCTGCACTTTTCCTTTCAATAAGAGCTTTAAATCTTTTTGACAACACAATGGATGTAACACCTCAGAGAGAATCTCAGGGGCATACTTGTAAATTATACTTTTTTCAGGTTTAACTGAATCTACAGAGGTCTTAACTTCTTTGCTAGTTTGTCTGAAGGGACAGTTCACTAAAAAATCCCATGTTTCACTCAGGGATAAGGTGGGCTGCTGGAATCCCACATGCACAGCATAACACACTCTCCCTAATGCACTACAGATTTTGGTCAGATAGTTAGTGATGGCAGTAGAGAAAGAAAAAGAGGCAATTTTAAAATGGTACAAAGGTGCAAGATAAACAATTTACTCTTGTTAAATTCTATGATCATTCTTAGAGAGCAGGGGTCAAATCACTGTATCCCAACATACTTCTGTAACATAACTACTTAACCACCGTGCAAATCATTTGCACTCGTTTTCCAGATCTGTGGCAGTTTCTTTGTATCTACACATTTCTCACTGCCTTCTGACCCTACTGCCCTCTCAAGCTTTCACTATTACACCAACACTGGACCATTATCAAGAAGCTTAACATCCTGCGATCACAAAAACCGACCAGCGCATTGAACACTGAGGACCACGGGCACTTTGGTCCTGTGTCTGCAGGACAACATGTGTCGTTGTATTCTGGACCCAGGTAACTTGTAAAGAGAATCACACAAGCAGTGAGGAAGCCTTGTACTACTGAACCCTGTGGGTTGCACTGGCGGGACCCATTCCCAGAGCTCTCCCATCACCTCCTGAACACTGTGAGGTGACGGGTCACTCCTGTGCACAAACGAGGTGGCCGCTTCTCTCACCTGAAGGCTCTAGGCTTATCATCTCCCCACGCCCACAGATGCCATCATTCTTCCCCACTTTGGATGTCCTTTTACCTTCTTGATGGCCTTTGACCGTGAGACACCAGGCAGCCCCACATCATTCTTGGTCTTCCTCCCCAGGATGTCAAACTTCTGCCTGTTGACCTTCACCTCAAAGGGGTTGCTCTTGACCGCGGCCATCGCCGACTTCACGGGGCCCCTGGAGGGCACCGAGACCTTTCTCTTCCGCTTCGCCGCCTTCCCCATCTCTGCTCGGGCTGCTCGTGGGGACGCAGGGGGGAGGCAGCGGCTCAGCCCTCACAGCGTGAGGGGACAGGGCTGGGAGCAAAATGGCGCCCAGAGGAGGCAAAAACCACCGAACTGCCCCTCGGCCTGACCGCTGGCCTCCAGGACAGCTCTCCAAGACCCCGTGAGAGCCGGAGGGGCACGGAGCGGAGGAGGAGAACTGGGAGGAAGGAAAGGCGCGAAGGGAGCGGCGCAGCCCCGGCACTCCCCTCAGCCTGCCATGCCCGGCAGTACCACATGCACACCGGCAGCCTCGCACCTCTCGCGAGAGCTCCGCCCAACTACCGCGATACTTGATGCTCTTTCCCCCTCCCGCTTTGAGGCGAGCCCGGGAAAGGTTTAACGCACTACATATCCCAGCAGGCCCCGCGTGGCGACACGCCCGTCTCCCCGGCGCACTCCGCGCTCTGCCTGCTGGGATTTGTAGTCCTGGCAACGGTGAGGGGGCGGTGGCGAAGGAGCGCAGGGCGGCGCTGCCTGGGGCGGGCGGAGGAGCCATGGCTGGGGCGGGCAGTCGCTGCTCGCTCCCCGCCTCCGCCCTNGGGAGCAGAGGCTGCCGGGCAGGGGGTCCGGGCGGGGCGGGGACCCCTCGGAGTGGCCGCAGGAGCCCTCCCGGGCGGGCGGCGAGTCCCGGGCAGTGCCCGCAGGCACCTGCCCTGCTCCTCCCGCGGGATCCGTGCGGACTTACAGCCCTGTGGCTTTGCTTCTGAAAAAAACACCTCTTCCTCTTTCCCCCTTGGTTCAAGTAATGTTTAGACCGGATGTTTTAAGGAGGTCGTTCATCCGTAGTTCTCAGTTTGTTTATAAATATATATGCACATGGATGTAAAGGGCGAAGTGGCATAAACCTCTGGAAAAACCTTGCACTCCATCTTGTTGAAGTTCCTGCCTGTGAAAAACGTAGCTGGTGAATGCGACCTGTACTTTGCAGTCGGATATTTTGTATTAATACGAAAGCGTGCTGTTTTACGTTAGATTAGTACTTACAGTTTGACTCCCCAGAACACCTTGAGCTGAAGATTCTTCCCCTCAACGTTTTGGATGGATAATTAACTTTTCATAACACGTGGTTGCTGTTTAAAAAAACATCTTGAAATAAGAATGTTCTACTGCTTTTTCGTATACGTAACTGTCCTTTAAATGGCCATTTTAAAGCCTCCCCAAATTACCACTGTACTTCATGAAGGGTATGTTTTTCAACTATGAAATGTGCATATTCTTTTTGGATTGGATCCTAGTTTTCTTAATTGTGTCGAGAAGTCCCATTAGTTTAGCTGGAGCTGTTTAAAGTGAGTAAGAACAACAGAATCTGCCTCTGTATGTTTTGCAAGTTCCTCCAACTCTAAATGGGTTTGGCACTTACACCATATGTGTATCCAGTTAAATTTGCCTTAAGCAGCAGGAGAGGAAAATCAGCTTTATAGCTTTGAAGTGGGGTTTAAAAACCAGAACAGTGATCACAATTTTGGGCCTTCTCCAAACCTTAGATGAAGAGACCACCTCAAACTAGAGAACATGTTTTGGCTGGTTTCTCTGACGGTAACATGTCTGTGGTGGTGCTGCCCGAATTTGGAATTTGCATTGAAGTGATCTGAGAAATGAAGGGAAAGTGGAATCCAGCTCAAAACTTTACTGTGCCCTAACTCTCACCACAAAGAGTGGAGTGGTAATCTGGAAAGGCTTTTAAGTGGCTGCTTAATGTCAGGTTGCCTCTTTCGTTAAGGTTTCACTGTGTTTAAAATAAATTATAGTGGTAGAACTGACCAAACAAGATATTTTAATGAACTAAATGAAAGTCTGACAGCAACTGATGTGAAGAAGATCAGTTTTACCTGACATGAAAAGTATAGAAGTGATGGTAATGACCTGTTACTTTATTGTACCTTCACTTGGCCTGGGCTCTTTTGTGTAAGCATGCACAAAAAATGTGATTTCTGGCTTTGAAACTCCAGAACTCCATTGATAATTGGTAGAAGGTCCTTTACCTTTTCAGGTCTGAATTCCTGTGCGTGGGACACTTCTTATGTCATGTTTTTCAAAACCCTCCTGAAATGAAAGTATTTTCTGACTGTTGCATGATCTGGCTGGTCTGGGAATGTCTGGTTTACTCTGTCAGGACCGTCCCATAAAATCCCTGTCCCAGCTCTATTCTTATGTGCCCAGTAGACTGCAAGGCAATGGAATTTGCAAAGTTAGTTATGTGAGATAGATATTTTACTAGAGTATATTCTTTGCTAAAAGGGCCTCACAGCTGGGGCAGAAGAGAAGACTTTCAATTGACTTTCCTTCCCATGTTCCCATTATCTCACTGAGTCTTGTACGGAGAGGTAGAATAGTATGGAAAAGTGCAGTTTCTTCTGGAAGAAAGTAAAATCCTACTCTAGTATAAAATAGCAGTTTAACTTATTTTTCATGTGTAAGCTTGAGCCACATCAGTAATCATTTTTCTCAGTGTGGGTAAGAGAACCTAGATAGATATTTCAGTTGTAAAAGCAAATGGAATAACTATGCTCTTATTTGGTAGTTTGCAGTGGCATGTCAAGAGAAATCAGTGAAGTTTAATTATGGCTTGCATGGGTCAGTCTCAGTCTAACTCGAGGTTCTTTGATGATGGTGATGATGAGAGTAGTGAAAGATTGTACCCTTGCAATCTTACAAAGTCTTTTAACCACAGAGATATGTCATTTTCATTTTGCAAATATGGAAACTGAATTAAAGATGTTGTGTACCTGTCCACTTCTGGTGAAAGGCTATGGCAGGGTCTTAATGAGAATTCAGAAATCCCCAGTAATAACACTGAATCATACTTGAGCACATAAGTCAGACCTAAAAGTCAAAATCATGATCCTAGATGTGTAGTCATAATTTTCCTGTAATTTTAGGTACTCTAATACTTCTGAATGTGAATGTATTTAGGATGTGAATATAATTTGGGTTTTACATTTGTAGGTGTGCAGAATCAGCACTCCTTGAACAGCCAGGTTCATGTCTACTGTTTAAATCTGATTTGATATGTAGAAAGTAAATTTGATCTATGTTGTTAGAGAGTGAGGAACTACCTAGTGTGCTCAGATAAAATGTGTCTTTTACTGCTTTTTTCTCCTACAAAATAGAAACAAAGTGGTATTGCTGTCTAACTACCTACCTACTTTCCACCTTCTCACTAACAGTTTTGCTGTTAATTTAATTCATTAGAGGTGTGAATCTTCTAGTTCAATTTGTATGATGATAACATCTATTTATAGGAGTTTACTAATCCCATTTTTCAGGCCATATCAAAGCCCAGCTTCCACCCAGCCTCAAAACTTAGTATTTTATCCATAAGAGGATGTTTACACCTTGTATAAAACAGATTATTGTAATAGAAACATATCTCTTTCCATTAATGACTTGTAAAGACTCTGCTGCAACTAAAACATTTCTTTGTGTGAAGAAGGAAAGCCATGAGGATTCCTTATCATCTTTAAATCTGACCTGGTAAATAATCAAATGCCAGTTCTTTGCACATGTGGGTGTTAGTGATGGCTCATAATACAGGACTCCTGAATGTACCTGCTACTAGAAAATATCGTGATGACACAAAGTGCCCTTTGGTATTTTGTGGATAAAGGAGTCAGGAGCTATACTGGGACTTTTTCTTTCCTTGTCCACTTTTCCAGCTGACCTGCTGTGCTGAGAGCAAACCTGTCCATGGAGGGATTTGCCTCCCGGTGGAAACTGCAGTGTCAAGTGTTCTGGGATTCCCCTTCCCAGTTTCCTGGGATAAGTGGCAGCCTGTGCCAATCCAGCTCTTTCCTCTTGTGCATACATTACTTTTTGAGGGAAACCTGTGTGTGAGAAAGAAAAAGGGAAAACTTCCTTCTAAGGTGAACCCAATGGTGGAACAAGTACAAGTGACTCAGTAGAAAAACAAGAGATTATAAAGCAAACTCAAAGTTGATCTTAAGAGTACTGAAGTGCAGGAACTGAGATACAAAAAACAGGTAAGTGATAGTGATGTGTGAACTGAGGTAGCTGGTGTGAAAGCTTGCAATTCCATGTTCTCCTTACTTAGATTTTCATCTATAGGGATTTTTTTGTGTAAAAGAGTAGTGTACAGCAATATGACTTCTAGTTGTGTACAAGAGCAGAGGAATTAACACATGCATTTTTTCCAAGCAGAAATAGCTTTGAAATTAGAATTTCTTGAAGGACACTGAAGAATTTGTCCCATAATGGAGAGAAATAAACAAGATAATTCTGAAAAAAAAAATCTGAAAGCTCACCAAAAATTATTTTATGTTAACTTTTCTCTTTATGTTTATAACTTCTGTTTTTTGTACTTATTTCTATTGCTCGCAGTAAATCCTTTGAGTATATGTAAGCCCCAAATTCATTTCACCATCCCACACATAGTCTGTGATGTTTTGAAGGAAAGAAATTAATCATTGTATGTTTTAAACCACTTAGGAGCCTTTGTTTTTTCATTGCCTAAAGTAATAGTCTCCAAAAATACACCCAAAGGGTAGATATGTAGCTCCTTTGAAGTCAATGCTAGTCTACTCCAGTTGAGGATCCATGCCAAGAGTATGTTTTAAACATACCTGGTCCATTTGCATCCACTTTAAAGTTCATTTGTACTGCTGTGGCAAGAGCAGTTTGTGAATGGGAATTGGTCTGCTACTAGGCATATAGTATCCTCTGTCATGATTGATTTCAGCTAAATTAAGATCATGCCTCAGGCAAATTTTCTTCCAGCTTTTGGTTGTATTGGTTCTAGCCTGTGGCTGCAGAATGGGTGAGGTAATTTCTAGCTGGATCCATGAACCAATCTGGGGTGTGTGGGTTTTTGTGGTGGGGGTTTTTTCCTATGTTGCTGGATGTTTTGGGTTTGGGGTTTTCTTCCCAAAATTGGTTTTCAGATGGATCAGTAAGCTCCTGCAGATTTGATAATTGGTATGTGCAGCCCAAGGAGGGATTTAGCAGGAACCTTTCAGTAACAAAATGTCATCAGAGTTTGGCTTAAGTGAATCCTGCAAGATGCTTGTTTCAGAAATTGTGTTGCGAAGCACTATTCACAGAAAATAAGCAGTCCACTCAAGTAGTGAATTTTATCTATCTAGGCATAAAAGCAATTGGAATAATTCTCCAAGTGAAATACATCCTGCTTCTACTTTCAGTGTAAGGTAATAATTCAGTATAGTGTTGGTGATGATACAGGGAAGGTATCCTATAATGTGTGTGTTTGTAACTAGGAAGATAATTCTGAAGAAGTTGCTCAGATCAGTGCAGTTTGGCTAACTGAGCTGAAATCTTTAATTATTTAAGGGGTATGGACAAGGGGGAAACCAAGGCATACTCATACCCAGAAAGTCCATTCACCAGCAGCAAATACGAATTTTAGCAGGCAAGTGCTGAGAGTTTTGTAGTTGCTTTTAATTGATGTCAGTTCTTCCCTCGTTTGCCTCCTATGTTCTATTGCACTCCCTTATTGCATTGTGCTTTAAATTGCTGTAAACTCATTGTGGCAGGAAACATGTCTTCCTGTGTTTGTACAGAATTATGCACAATGTCTGCCTTTTTGCCCTTTATTTAATGAACTGTAAGAAGAATGCATGAGGGCATGTTGGAGTCTTAAATAATTACATTTACTAAATAAACGCAACATGAGAGGTCTAGTCATTGATACACACTGCCACTTCGGTTGTTTCAGATGTGACAATTATAGTAGAGGTTTTACAATCTACTTAAATGAGTTTTACTTCTTTAGTATCTCTTGCAGTGTTGATGCACTGTCATGATAAAAACAAATTTTTGTTTGTCAAGGAGTTATCTGAAAAATTGGAGTTTTCTTACTGCTTTTTTTTTCTCTAGTAAACCCTCTTCATTAAGTTGTTATAGACATTTCAAAATGAAATGTATACACAGATGTTACATTGTTTGCGAGATTAGGTCAATAAATTGTGGTTCAGATGAGTTGCATTTACTTGAGTTGATCCAAGATTTCCATTCTGTCCCTAGTAGCTGGAAGTGCAGAAGCTGTGCAGTGTGTGTGCACTGGCATTCCTACATGTGCACATGATCCCTGGAGTTGTGTGGAGAGCCAATGTGAAGAACCAGTTGTTCGAGTGGTTATAGCTGTGGGAACAATAAATGATTGTGCACATAAACAAGCTGCACAAATGTTCACGTGGAGAGCTGGGGTTTAACTGCTTACAGTGGTACTGCACTCACAGATAAGCCAGAGGACTTGAGCATTGCTGAAGTCCAACTCTATGCACTTGAATCCACGAGTGTGAGGAATATTATCTGATAAATGCATAACAATCTGTAACCTGTAGGTATCTTTTATGTGTTTATTTATTGTACTGCTTGCATTTTTGCTTCTGTTTGCATTCAGAAGTGCCTTGGCCTTTGTAATGCTGACGTGTTTGGTGCCTGCCTTGCGCTGAAACCTGAATTTTCAGCCAGGTGATCTTGTAAATTTACTGAGAGCCAGCCAGATTGTACGTATCATATATCAGGGGGGGGAAATCTTTCTCCATAGAAAGGAGTTGCCACTAACCTTGTTGTTAGATGTGACCAGGCTTGTTTTTAAAGGAACAGAGATGTCAGAAAATATATCAGACCTGCAGAGTGGAGAAGGTTGTAGCGATCCCCCAAAGCAGGAGTGTATGAACTGTCTCTAGAACTGGAAGTGTGACAACCCTTCTCAAGTGGTGGTATGTGTGGATTTATCTTCTAGACTCTACTTAGTTTCTGAGCAGTGTTACACTCTGATCTGAGGACCTGAGGTTTTACATTGTCTTGAAGATGGATCTTGCCCAGTGAGGGCATACCATCAAAATTTGTTTCTTAATGGGTAGTGTTTGTAAATATTTTGATTTTTTTTTTTGAATGGTTTTAATCCTTATTGTGAGTGATTTGAAGGAAAATGTGCCTGTAAGTAGGAGAAGATTTGAATTCGTGTGAGTTGTACATCTTTTAGGAAACTTGTCTGAAACTGTCTCTGCTGTGGGAAAGACATATTGTAAGGTAGTGTATGTACCCAGGTTCTTTTCGTGCATCTCATTGTAGATTATATAGAGCTTCTGCATCAATTGTTTTGCATTTTTTCATTTAACCAATTGATTTGTTTTATACAGCTAAAGGCAGGATGTAGGTTGTCATCTTGTTGAAGTTTTATGCTTTCAGAGCTTATCTGGGTGTGGTCTAGTATGAATTTCTCAGCTTGTATCTGACAGTCTGGTTTGTGGAATCAGTTTTGCAAGAATGAAGTTATAGCAATCGTGCATCCCAGTGCTAGAGAGCTTTGTGCTTCTCAGCCACAGAGACAGGATGCTTGTCCTCCTCAGGCAGGAAGGCTGAAGCATGGAGGTCCCCAAACTACTCCATGGTGTCAGTGTAGTAGCCACTGAATCTGACCACATATGGTCTGTGTACATTTGTTAGCCAAAGACAGTATGATGCTTCTCACTATTTTCCTTCTGTATGACAGAATCCAAATTTTCTGTCTCAGGGAAGAATGACTTAGTAATGTTCAGTGAACACTGTGCTCAGTGAAATGTTAGAACTCCTGCAAATCCTGCCTGTGAGAAAGATCACTGTGGCTGTGGAAGTCCATCTGATGACTTGAGATATATTCTTAATTCTCTACATAGATTGTTTTGCTGCAGCAGTTTCTTTTTTTGCAACTAGTTTTGGTTTTACTGATGACTAAGCCAACTGCTTTATCTTACATTTTTCAAATATTTCTCTGAAGTTTAAAAAAAAAAANTACCAGAAATGGCTCTTTACATTACTGGGACCTACAGACTTTTTCAGTACATTTGCTGTAAATATGAGAACATTCAGTTCAGAGAAAGGAGGGAGCATGTTGATTTAATTGATGTTCTTAAGCACTT
>WEIV01009413.1:1569-20026 GCA_013390005.1 Calyptomena viridis
TTAGAGTAAAAAGTTTGAGCAAAATCTGGAGACTTTATCAAGTGTTGGAAAGGATGAAAAAATACCTCTCTATTCGTCTCTCTTTAGGAAAAAAAAAGTATTCATGTTTTCATTGAAATAAATTTTGTCTGTTTCTTTCTCTGTGTGTGTGTATATAGGCTTGTATACAACCATAACATTTGCTGACTTCCAGTTAATATGAACCTGCTTGGCTATCTAGGAGGAAACATGGGAATAAAAATATTAGCATGAAGGAAGAGGTTGATCTGTGAGAATACATTTTCTTAATATCCTTCCACTCTTCTGTTACTTTAAAGAACTTAGTGGTTTTTTCCTCTCTTAGTAACTTTAAATCGAATGTGTAACTATATAGTTGACAGATGCATTACAATCAGGTCTTTCTTCTACATTTTATATAATAATTTGGCAAGGCAGTTCAGTCAATAGCAGTGAAGGCAGACAAGTAACTTTGTCTCTTGATTTACAGCCTTAGTAATTCCAATTTTGCTTTTGGATGGTGGACAGATCAGTTGTGGAAATCAAATTCTATGTCGTTCTGAAACGTTTAATTCAAATAATGCTGCCTAATTTAGCTGCATATAAGTTAATCTTGAAAACTGTAGAGGTATAAATGCTGCTTGTCTCTGAATGGGAGGTATTAGGAGAGTTGCAGGAATAGCATTGATCCTGGGCTAGGCACTGGGTCTGTTTGTGCTGACTTCACTGGAATTGCAAGGAAACAGCCCTGTGTGGTGAATACTGAAAATGTGCTAAACTGAACCAGCTTTGATACAAGTTAAACAGGGCTCGATGCATATCTGGTGACTTAAGAGAAAGGTTCTGTAGAGGTTGGCAAACTTCTCTATTCTCTGTTTCTCTATGAAATGCCAGTTTTATTCCTTCAAGAATGAAACTCTTTTGGAAAGAAATGTATTAAAACAATCCCTGCCTGTGAGTTTGCACTGGCAGGATCCTCCACTCTGCCTGCCCAGGTAGCACCTTCACATACAGCTGCACTTGTGTGCCAGTGCTGACTTTAAAGTGACAGCTCAGTGTCTGTTGGGTCCTGTTAAGGGTTCAGATGACTGAAAAGATAAGTGATCAATTTATAGAAGGACAGATGAAACTCTGGGGGTTCTTTCTAATGAATTATAGAATTATTTTCAAAAAAGCAGTGCAGTGTTCGAATAATCAAAGTCAAGTATATTTCTGGAGCCAGGGTTAGGATGGCAATATTTATCTTTGAATTCTTAAGACAGATAAAAATCGAAAATCCAAACCACCAGCTATTTTTCTTTAATGTTTAGATTAATCCAAAAAAATAGACCAAGATTTTGAAAATGGCTTAGTTAAACATGGATTGATTGAACTATTAAAGGGGCATTTAATTTCTTTCTTAAAAAGACTTCTGTGTGTAGTGACATAGGGTTTCAGGGAAAGTTATTAATTGATTTGTCATTATGATCCTTTTGAAACAGGGAAGTCATAACACTGTCAATTGGAAATTGAGACCCTAGGCAGAAACTCCTGGACACCATCTAGTTTTAAATGGAGCCTTTGTCCTCTCCTTATCTGTTTTAGTAAAGCTTTCTCTGCTGTGATTGATGTAGGTGATGGTGAAATGTGTTTGTTATCTGTAAGGATGTCTGATTTTTCTGGTGGCAACACTGTTTCCTCCATTCACACACAAGTGAAGATAGTTGTCTTAATAAAAATAAAATAGGAAGTAGTCTTTTTGTATCATCCTTTGGTACATGTAAGCTCGCCATGTGGCTTTCCATGTGTGCCACATGGTTCTTGTATAAGCATCTACTATTAAAGACAAGTGTTGGTAGCTCCATCACTAACACTTCACATGCCCTACACTCAAAAGCCAACATCCTCTCCAGCTGATGAGAGCTGTTGCTGCTATTTTGGTAATCTTTTGTTGCTTTAAATGTGGGGTGATGAAAGCATGAAGAACAGCTGCTGCTACTTTAATCCTGTAAGAGAGGTAATATTCATGTGTTTTTATTTGTAATTGGTAAAAGAGTCATTACTTTCATGTTGGAGAGGAAGATAAAGATGTTGAGAATATTTTAGTGCTGATTGTAAGAACATAGTTTTAAAACTTAAAAAACCTCAAACTTAAGTGTTTTTGGACTGAAGGAACAAGTAAGTTTCAGCACATTTCGAAACTCTGCCATTTAGTTCTTGCACATAGTACAGTGGCTACAATTTAAATTAGTGATACTATTCTGGTACACTTGTTTATAATTCATGCTACAACATGTGCAAGTAGTCTTTTTTTTGCCAGATGGAAAGGTAAAGTATTGGTGCAGTCTTTCACCAGTNGGTGTGTGTGATCTGAAATTTAGGGCTTGACATGGTCTGTCTCAGATTAAGAATTGAAGTCACTTCTACGTCTTGGTCAGGACCTCTATCTTGAAGTAATTAATTTATAAGCCAAAGGAAGGTGGACTAAATTCAAATCTTAGAATTGAAATGCCAGTAAGCAGTTTACCTGTAAAGCTATCAGTGGTTAGAAATGTGCTACTGTGTAAAAATTTACGAGGGCTACTCCTTTACCAAAGATGAAGCACGTTTTATTGTCTTGGGAGTTTTAAAATTTATCTGAACCAGAGCAGCACTACTTTGCAATGAAACCCATTAGCTGAGTCTTGTAGCCATTTCTGCCATCTGACTGTAAAAAAAACAGCTGTAAACACAACTTCACTAGTGAGTTAAACTGACAGTTCAGGTGTTACCTGTTGCTAAAGCAATAGTTTAGGTGAATTTTTGAATTTATTTTTTTTAGTTATTAAAAAAAATCATTGTGCATTCTTACAACACATCCTTCAGAGCAGCTGAGTCACTGCAGGGTTTCCATCCTATGTTTTTGTGTGGGAAGTTGATTTTGTACCAAAGCCCTTACCTCTATCAGTGAGTGTTATTTGTTAGTCACTGAATACAAGAGACGTAGGATTGGGAAGGAACTAAAAGGTTCCATGGTCTGGGTCACTGAGGCAGGATTCTGTATTACCAAACCTTCCTGACAGCCAGCTGTCTCATCTGCTCCAGACTCTCTAGTGAAGGAGATTTTTGGGCAATTTCCACAGAACTTAATTTGTTTTCAGACAGTTAATCCCCTTCTTCTCTAGGAAAATGATGCCTGTGAAAAATTGGCTTGTTTGTGATGTTCGAGGTAGTAGAGTAGGGCCAATGAGTGCTTGTGAGTCTGGAAATGATGTGAAAATAGTCTGGATGTGGAGGATGTATTTTATCACTTCTGAATTGTTTAGGAAATAAGTACAAGACACAAACAGGCTGTAGATGCTACTTAGGTAGGGTTCAGACCTAACAGGTCCAGCTAATCCAAGCTGGCAAGTCCTGTTTTGGCAGACTTGACATAGTTGAACCTGTCATGGAATATCAAACTCTTGCTTCTGATTTCTTTGTCTTTCACTACAATACTAAAGAGTAACTCAGTTCTTTTAACCTTTTTACTCCGATTATAGTTTCTAAAACTAACATCTTATTTTCTGCCAGTGTTTTGAGATTTTTCTCCCTCCTCCCTTGAAAGGAAAAAAAAGTAGAAAAGTTCTTTTTGAGCTCTTGTGAGTGAGACATTTAGAAGCCATCTCCTAATTATTCTGTATATAGCAGATCTGATAGAATCTGTGAGAATGAGTTGAACACTTGCCACCAGTTCAGTTTTTGACCCTTAATAGTTTAGATTTTTTCGAAGTTACTGTTCTTGAGAAAGTTATTCACCTTCTTTTAAAAAGCTGATTCTCTAAGTGCACTTTTGCACTAGTCTGTCTAAGCCTATTGATTTCGGGCTTTCTCTAGATGATAGGGTTTGTGTTGTCTTTAAATGTTTGTGTCTTCCAACTTGATGTCAGAGTAGATAAACAGTAGATAGATAAATACAATAAATACAGTTTTTGTTCTCTCATCTCTGCTGAGTATATTAACCTGAACAAAACTGAGCATAGCATATCTCCGTGGACTCTTAAAATTAAATCTTGTCTTTTTCCACGAGTAATTGTTGTTAGCTACAGTTCACAACCCTCTGTACTGCAACACTTACTTGCTTCTGCATTTACAGGTTCCCTTGGATAATAAATAGGCAGCATAATTTTTTCCTGAGGCCAAGTTGCTTTGATTATTAGTAAAAATTAAGCAGCAGAAAGTCAATTTCTCTTAGATTAATCATCTAGGTTGATATGTAATTATTTGTTCTTAGTCCATTTTGCTTGTCTTTTTGCCTTTTACTATGCATGTTTGTGGGTTGACTGTTTCAGCCTGTTCAGAGTGTCAGGACTGGCCGTGGTTTCACTGAAGGGTGTCTGTGTATGGAGACAGATGCAGGACAATACATTGTATACAGTGTAAACTCTGCTTTTAGGAAACCAGCTGAGAAAGAAGACAGTAATCAACTCTCTTTGTTCAGGATGCTGTATGGTGCTGTTGCTACAACCAAGTCAGTCAGTGAGGTTTTTAAAATGCTTTGAATTTTTTTTTCGCTTTTTAGTTGCAGGCAAAACCAGTGTTCTGGTTGAAATACCTTAAGGATTCGACCCCAACAAGGGAACAGCTATATTTGGTGATGGCACAATTGTTAGCATTGCTATTCTCAGGTTTAAAATATGCTTATGCAAAGAAAACGGAAGCATTTTGCTGACAATATTTGCTAAACATTTTTCCAGCAAGAACCAAAATTACCCAGTCCTGACATTGAGTCATCAGTATGCCTTTTTAATATTTATTTTTTTTAGAGTAGACTTCTCAAATACACATCAAAATAAGTTAACTTTGGTGACAGCTTTACTTTGGGCCAAAGTGAACAGATGCTGAGCAAGACTGAACGGATGATGCTGTTTATAAAATTTGTTATTGTTATGGCTCTTAAGCCATACCTATGGATCAATATTTTATGGTAGGCACTGAACAAATGTATAACAAAAACAATCTTCAAAATTTCTGTTCAGGAAGTTAAAGATTCAGAGCTTTTTTCCTCAAGATGTCTAGAATTTTTGGGTGGCTCTGGCTTCTGTCTGGGACCAGGACCTCTAAAAGGCATCCCAGATAATCATTGTTGTGTGAAAATCAGACAGTTGAAAACCCTTTAGAAAGGTGCCCATATTCTTTTGGTGATTTTGAAAGTAGATGAATCTGATTTATCATTGTATCTCCTTCAAGTAAGTTTGGAATCCACTTCCTGTGGGAGCTATGCCCTGTTCTATCAGAAAATAGAGGAAAAATAGAAGACTAGTGTAAAGATGCTGAGAAAACACCCCTGAAAGAAAAGACCAATGGCCAAGAATGGGCATTTGAAAATGGAACCAGACTAATGCTCCTTATTTTCAAGATCTGATACTGAGAAGATCAGAAGCATGAGAGATGGATAACGGAGTGCTAAAAGACAAATTTGCTGGAGTTCAAACATGTTGCTGTGATGTGGCATTCTCCTACTGTACTTTCACCATCAGATGGTGTGTGGAGAACTGTTAAACCAAAAAATTAATCTACTGGGAAATGTGGAAAAGTTATCAGAATTGCCAGGAAAACAAGCTGTGTTACACAAATCATATGTTGGCAAAACATGTTTGTTGTGTGACCCTTAGTGCTCCTGCCACCCTAAACCCCCGTGGATGTCACCAGGGACAAGGATTTTCTGGTGCTCGTCTCTTTGTGGTATAATCCCAGTTGCATGTCAAAGATAGCTTTTCCTTATCTGTACAGTTTTCCTGCTGGAGTCCCTATGAAATAGCTTGACAAAATATGTTCCCATGGGCTGCTGCCTCCTGACTTTATTTTCCCTTATTCAAAGCACTGAAATCAAGTTTTAGGGTTCCTGAGCTATTACAGTTGCTTCTCTAGTAGTATGCAGACTTGAGTAGTCAGGTATATTGCTTTTTACAGACCTGTATAGATATATATGTATATAAAGCTGTAATGAACTGAAAATGTGAAGGCAGTTTTTCTGGGGCAGACCTGTGCAGACAGACTCACCCAGAGCTGCCACGGAGGCCAGAGCTCCTGAAGGTGAACGTGCACATGTTCTGTTCCACTGGAGCAGAGCAAAAGGTTCTGTATGTGAGTTCTTGGAAAGGCTCTGGATCTCCCCTGCTGGGACATATGTTAGTAGTGGGGAAAGGAAAGACTACAGGTTAGGAGCATGAAGTTAGTTTTCCACCATCTGACCTTTTTCACATGCCAGCACAGAGCAGCTTTTCTGTACCATCAAAAGATGTTATTGTTTGTCAGGGTAACTGTGCTAATAGACCCTCTTGTACAAATGTATCTATTAGGTTATTAAAAAAATTGCTACTATAAGTAGTTTTATTTGTGTAACTGCATATTAACTGGGCCTTTTTCCATCATCATTGTAAAAATTTGCATTTCTAACATATTCTGCTGTTTTTCTGCATCACCTTGGTTCTTCCTTAAGGTGCACTGTCACAGCAAATGACAATAGCCCAGTTCTGTAATGTGCCACTGGAAGAGAAATACAGCTCTGGGCACCAGGCTGTTATAAACGTTTTGGGATGTGTATCATCCAAAGGATTTTTTTATTCTAAAATCTCTGAGTTGAGTTTTCCTCTTGCTCCAGTAACTGTTATTCTACATGTACTGAAGTTGAAACCGAGTCAGTAGGATCTGTTATGTGCCAATGATCTTTATAGGATCTGGTTTGGAGTTATTAGTTATTCATCAATGTTGTCCCCAGTCTGTGTGTCATAACTAGTTGAGTGTTCTTGGGCTGTGACAGTACAAATCAAACTGGGTTTGCATGAATGCAGCTCCTTATCTGGTCATATCTTCATGTGCACCATGAATGAAGGTAAAACCAGGCTGCCCTTGGAGAGATCACTGCTGCATATCACATTAAGGTCTTAGTTTCATCTGGTTTAGTGAAGTGTAAGGCTGCTGTCAAGGGATATTTTATGTGTGGATTGTTGTGTATTTGGGTATGGATTCATCTTTAGAATATTCCTTAAGAAAAGTAGATGAAGAAACTAAATTAGTGAAGTAAAACTTAGCAGTCAAATTAGCCATATAATAATCAAAAGTCAAGATCTTACTGAAAAAAAGACAAGACCAATCTGAGAATTTTCAGGTACAAGTTTTTTCCATACGTTGATTACAGTTCATGGCTCTGAGGTATTAACCTTTATGCCTTACATGTGTAGAGGGTACTCATCTCACTAAGGAATTGGTTTATTCTTTCTTTGTAGGATTGCTTCATATTTCTTTGTAGATGAAAGAAAATATCAGTGAGGTCTAGACATTGTTTTCCCCAGAAAAAGTGCAGAACTAAATCTTCCCTAACTTGGTGATTTGTGTTACAGTGTTTTGCCTACTGAAACCGTGCCTGGCTGCACTTCTTGCTGTTGTGAAGAATAACATGCTAGAATTTCATGCTGGTGGCTATTTCTGTTTGTTCCTGGTTGTGTGTTTGTTTTTTTTTTAAACCAAACACCTCTCACACCATTTTCTTTATAAGAAATGTAGCTAATGTAATTTGTAACATAAATGTATTGGCTTTTGTTTGACTGACTCTCCAGTCACTTCTGCTTTACACTGAAATGTACCATAATGAGCAGCTCGGAAAAGTTTACTTTCTGAAAAACAAGTGGGTCCTGGTAATACTCAAGTGTGGTTTGTAACATTCCATAGAACAGCAAATACTAAAACACACCATTTTTACCAACCTGAGCTTCAAAATAATAGAATATGGATCTGGTATCAAGAAATATTGATTTGAAATGCGTATGAAATATATTTCTGGTGAAGAGGGAATTTGAGAAATACTTCTTTAAGAATTCTAGTGAGATACACAAACCACCTTCTGTAAGCTCTCTGAACATAACTAACATGCTGCTCAGTTTATTCAAAAAGGACTGTAAATTTTGAAGTTTTAACTTGATATGTTTGCAGGTAACATGATTGATGTGTAACTCTAGAATGAAAGGAGTATTTAGAGTCTTGGCTATCAGTTCAGCAGTTCTTATTCCTTAAACAAAGACAGGTCAGATATTAGTCTTGTCCTCTGTAAGTGTTACAGTTTCTGGCTTCATCCTATGAATACAGACACATACAAACTCAGAAAATATTCTAACATTCGAATGCCTATCAATTACTAAATAGGAAAAAACAGAATAGTGGAGAGGGGCTTGCCTATCTGTCATAAGATTTTTTTTTTCATAACTTCTCAGAGGTATATCATATTATAAATGCATTAGAAATGTTTTGCTCTGAGGATATGTAGCATTCCTATAAAGGTTAAATCAATAAAAATGATTTGGCCACATTCCTAAGCATGGCTAGAACAGGTAGCCCGTTGTTTAAGGTACCCTTGAATTTCTGGATCAGATTATTATGGTGCAGCAAAAAGGCTTACTAAAGGCTTCTTACTGTCTGCAGACGTTCTGTGTTTCTATGTGAAGATATCGTCAGCCTAAAAAAACCTTCAGATTTTCTGTGCTACTGAAAAAAAAGAGTATTTTTATGTGTAGAGGTCTCAAATGTTGTGCCGTGTGTGCTGTAAGTTTTAAAGGAAGTTTTGCAACAAGAAGGGGTGAAGACACATCAGTAATTGATAAGAACCAGGTAGGTAAAGAAGAGAAAGAGACGTCTTTGATTTAAATCACTGTTGAGATTAGGAAAATTGTTGCCCATTTAAGTATCTTTATTAGTTTGTTTAGATTATTCTTGTTTTATGTGTATCTAATCAAGTAGAAAAGCCATTATATTATGTATGTTTACTGTATCTGGCCAGTTCAGTAAGCAAGTAAAATTATTAAATGTAATGGTAGAAGACTTCCAACAATTGTTAGTTCAAATTCTTCTAATTTTATACAAGGCTGATAAAAATTTAGTAGCTATTAAGAAGTGTTTATTCAATGCATCTGGTTGATTCAGTAGTCAGTGCTGAAGTTTGACAGTAGACTGTTTTATAGATTTAGTGCATTTTAAAATCTTCCGTGCACGTTGAGGAGCTACTGTATATTATTGTTACAGGGCAGATTTGTGTCTTACATGGAGTGTGGGTGCTGTGCATCTGCACTCCTGACATTTTTATATAGGTTTTATGGAGCACAAGCTTACTGTAGGAACGTGTCACTAAGATTGGAGTTCAGATTCTATGGGTATTTGAAATTTATTTCACTTAGTTATACTGTGAGCTTTAAAAGTGCTGGAACTGCAAACCAGTGTCTTTTTATCTTTTTCCTTGTTTCTTCTTTTTTTTTTTTGAGAAAGAGGTTATATTATTTTTGAGTTACGTCCTGAAATGTGAAACTGTGAAGAATAATTCTGGTGATAAAGCACAAAGCCCCCAGCACTGGTAACCAGGACTCTGTGTCTCAAGATGTTTTTCAGTTGTGAAAATTTGATCAGTGAATTAACCACACATCCGGCTACAAACATCTTTGATCAGAATTGGAACATTCCAGCTCGTGTGTGTGTGTGTATGTAAGCTGGCTCCTCAAGGAGATTTTACACATGTGCACTACACATGTGCCTTGAAATTAGTTAGTAAATTAATATTATAATTCAAAGTAATAAAATTACACTCTTTCAAGCCTTTGTGTTGTACCTAATGAGTAGAATTATAATTTATCTTTTTATCTGGGCAAGCTCAAGTCTTCATTTATTTTAAGATGTATTAAATACAGAGGTAGCTCAGCTGTAATTAAGATTTTGCTTTTGCTTTTAAAGGTAATATTAAAATGTTACTTTAATGTGCTTAGAACCCCAAATTATTACGAGGTCATGACTGAATTAATTGCTATACAGAATAACAGAGCATGACTTTAGCTCCTCTTCCTGAAATGCTGTAAAATTAAAAGTTTTTCCAGTGTTTGCATATGCAATACAGTGGTGCAGTAGAATAAAACTTCTTGCTCCAGTATGAAAATGATCTGGAATCTCGAAGATAACTTTCTTCCTGTTCATTGCTAAATTAAAATTTTTTTTTGTTACCTAGATGTTATTTTATTATTGACAAATAACTCAAATTTTTTGAGTATTGTTTTCTTTAATAAAATATCAGTGTAAAGAGTGTAACTCCTGAATTTGTTTTAGTGTTTCTGTTTATGCTGTTTAATCAGAAAGGGGGAAATAAAAATATACTGAATAGCAAGAGAAATCCAGCACTTAGTTTTGAATGTACAGAGCTGGATGCAAGAGGGGTGGGAAGGAATTAAAGTGAATGCCCTTTATGCAGAAAATCCTTTTGGGAAAAGAGAACATTTTTACTGGTGTACACTAAGGTACGGCGCCTAAGTAAATAGTTGCTGCTTTCTGGTCCTGTCAGTTTTAAATAAACCATTCATTGTTATGACTTGGTTATTCCACAAATACCAAATGTAGCAGAGTTAAACTTTTGATACCACTGATTGGAAAAATGCAGATGATGAACTCTTAATGTGAATTTATACTGATGGTCTTACTTAGAGGAAATAAGTTTTGCAGATTGTGTTAGGAAGTAAATATTCTGCAGGCTGTAAGTGCTGTGTCACAAAGCTGCTCTGTGCTCGGGTATTCTACAATAGCTGGTAGCATTAATTCATCAAACTCTTGTTAATAAAGAGTCACTGAGCTGGACCAGATGTGTCCCTTCAGTGTTACACAGCAAACGTGACACTTCTTTTTTCCTAAAAGTTTTCTATGTGAAGGTGAATGATTCTCCTTGAATAGATGATGCTTTTGAGTGAAAGTTACTCATGGAACTTGCACAGAAAATGCTGTAAGGACAGAGATGCCACAGCAGTTCAGTATTATGGCTTATCCGAAAGGCTGTTGGAGACATGAAAAACTGACACAGTCTCAGGAGTTTTAGTTTTTGTTAGTGATGTCTCAAAATGCCTTTTAAGTTCTGTCAAATCCTGTTTCATTCGTGTAAAATTATTCTTGCTGGTTCTACATGAAGGTTTGTGTTTATAGTAAATTATTGATATGTTGTAGTATTAATACAAAAATACTGTTGTGAAGCAGGATCAGTTGGTGGCAGAACAACTCTGCTTCTGTGGCAAATTGTCTCTGTCGCTGTGGTGTGCCTTGTTATTTTGAACCCTTTCAGTGGAAATACATTGCACTGTGTCAAAAACACCAGCTGACCTACAAATAAGACTGCTTTGGCTGAAATGTATGTTTTCACTTTGAAAGTGGAGATGAGTTGAGACTGGCCAGTCTGATGTCCACAAAAGCAGTTTCTGTCATCATGGAACTATGGGAAGAAGTGAGAAGATCCCAAGAGACTGACTTGCAGTATTCTGAACCGAGCACTTCTGCCATCTATTATTTCACTACTCACACTAACACACTTGATGTAGAACACTAGAAATACCATGAATAGACATATTTTTTACAAATATTAAGATGAGAGCCTGGCAAGTTCCTCCACTGCAAGTTAGCAGAGCTGGTAGAGGTGGATGAAGAGTGGTAAATGTTCCTTGGGTACTGCTGGCAAATCTGAATGCAATAGCACATTCTGCTTTACAGCTTAGTGTTGGGGTAGAAAATATTGTACTGATAGAGAAATCTCCTAAATTTACACTATTACTGTTTTTTTTTAAGTTGAATTTCAAAATTTTACAAGTTCAGGTTAGTAGGAATTAGAGGCTCGAAGTGTTTACATGCGAGTGTTTGTACATACACAGCTCATTAATATTTCTTAAAAGAAAGAATACCCTGTTCTAATACCACACAGGGATAGATTAAATATCATGTGTTTTTAACTCTGTCCTTTCTAATTTATATTTAAACGAGATATTTTGAGGGATTAGCACTATCTGGTACTGAACATACTTAGACATAATTATTTATATTTATATTGTTTTTTCTTAATGAAAAAATGAACAACTTTTTCTTTTGCTTACATCTGTAGATTCATATATATTAAATGCATCTGACAGAGAAATTAATTTCAAATATTACTAACCACTTGTAGCATCACCCTGCTCTGATCTCTTATGCCAGAGCCACTGTACCCAGCACGTGGGGGTTGCTGTATGTGCACAGAGATGCAAACACATTTTGTCAGTGTTGATTGTCATTGTGATCCAGGCTGGCTCCTTTTCCTCTGAACAGTATTACATTATGTAACTGGCAGTGGCTCTGTCTTTCTGTTTTAGTAAACCACAGAGTAGATGTAGATCTAAGATATCTGACCATGAGGGATAAGTAAACAATGGTTTGGCACACTTGTGGTTTAAGTAAATTCTGGGGAAAATAAATATATGTAAGGTCATCAGCTTTTAACTTTCCTTAATCAAGAAAATGATAATAAATTTTGAGTCACTGTGAAATGCTAGCAATTCTGATGAAATATAATACATAAAATAAGCTATGTCTATCAGAAATATAGTAACTGTGTTTGAATGAATTCCTGCCAAAAAATTTTGCCATGGGGTTTTTAGCTATAACATATTAAAACTTAAAACTTTTGTTAATTCCAGAACTGCCTGACCTTAATGAATATGGCATTTTTAAGAGACAGGCAGTAGAAGAAACTGTTTTTGCCCTTTGCTGTAAAAATAAAGGTAGTTTTATTAGAGATGAAAAAATATTCTTAAGGAAAATCTAAGAATGCATTGAATATCATACAAAAATACCTTTTTAAAGGACCCTATATACTTAAAGGAGAAGGTAGGCTTTTTCCCTTTAATCTTTTGCTATTCTAAAATTAATTTTTATAAATAAAAACATTTAATAAGGAGTAGGTTGTGTAAAATAATTTAATTGCTCTGATTGAAATGACTTCAGCAGTTCAAGTGAGTTAGGAGAAAACCTATGGATTTTTCCTTCCTGGGGCAAGTTCATACATGAAATAGGAAACTTACAGCTACATGAGGAAGGCTAGAACAGTACACAGTATGGTAACAAGCAGAATAAAAAATATATGCAGGAAACAGATGCATGAATAATGGATTTTTTTTTTTATTGGAAGTGTTAAACTGTTATACAATACAGTAACCCGAGTTTATTTTGTCTTTGTGCTCATCTTTAACATATTCTCTTTAGGGTGTGCTTTTCAGTATGTTAAGTGGCAGGTCTTATATTTATTTGTAGAAGAGAGCGTGTTTATGTAAGGAAACGTGCTCTTAGATTTAAGCTTTATTAACTTAAAAACAAAAACACCTGAGAGCAGAAGATGGACCTCCTTAGCCTGTTTCCCATAAGACTTTAGAAGGCAGTTTGAGATGAAGCTGCCTAATAGAAATTAAAGCTATTGTATATGCTGTGAGCAAAAGTTAATTTTATCAATAGCAGTCGGTTCTTGTGGGGGTTCTGTGGTGGAGGAGGTAAATGTTTTCTGCCCTTTGTGGGTGACTGCTGTCTCCAGATGAGAATCTGTGGTTAATTCCTAAGTCTGACAAAATTTACAAAGAAAATCTCTTTGAAATAGTGCTCAGTCTGCTAATTTATTTCTGAGCAGGCTTATCAGAATAAATACAGCATTTAGTCCATTTAGGCAAATTAACTTTTTATATTGAAAATAGCAGTTGTATATTTCCAGATTGCAGTTTCTTAACTGCTTGTATGAAACCTGGATTTTCTCAGTGCTGAGGTTAAGACCTTAAAATGCTTCAAGTTTTACCATCTTAAACTCACGATTTGTCTTGAGGCTGCCTTAATTAAAATATTATATACTCTAGGGCATATTAAACGTGGCAATTTATTGTAATTCTTATTAATGGAGTGTATTTAATGAGTTTTCAGGACCAACTCCTTCACCTACAACACACAATGTTGATTTTTATGAGGTACATAGGGTGAAACGTACAGATGGTCTAATTTTCAGGAGGTGCCCAGCACTGACAGCTGCCCTTGGCTCCTGTGGCAGGAGAAAGGTTTGTGCTCAGCACCTTTGCAGCCTGGCAAGCACAGGATAATTCCTCCTTTCCTTCTCTGCTTTAATTTGCACAGGAGTGTGCTGGACTTGAGCGTAAAATAATGCCGAATTTTGTTTGTATTTTCAGCTTTTTGTGTGTTTGTTCTTAGTTGTTATTCGTGTTGCCCGTTGATGGGTGTCTGGCACAAGGTGTGACAGTCCTTAACCAGAGTTATTGTTCAGCTCTCTTGAACTGTCTGCACTACCTTGTTAACATCTCTTGCAAGCATTATTTGCTGCTTTGTTTTTCCCTTTTTACTTAAATGGATGTATTATTAGGTGTTTGTTATTTACTTAAGACTGCTCTGAGCTTCTTGCTATTCATAAAGTACAACTCCTTGCTGAAAAGCAGTAGGGAAAAATAAAGGTATAAGGTGCAGTTTTAAGATTAATATAAGTCTGACCATGACCAAGAAATCACACAGCTTGAGAGGAATTTCAGTATTATTGTTATGCTCTTAATGTGGGGTGGCAGAGCCTTTAAATATTTCTGGTAGAGGAGTTAATACAGCATGGAAGTTTGATATTTGTACAGTTTGTAAAGGAATTTGAGGTGTTACCCTATTTTGACTTCAGTTTTCAAGTATGCACTGGTGCATCATTAATCATAGGAAATGCAAAAATAAATAATATAGTCCCTTTGGATTTTTCATGTGAATACTTACCTTTTCCTTTTTTTGTATATACAGTTGAGGTATTTAGGTAACCCCTAACCTTTTGCTTCAACAAGGAGGTACAGTATAAAAATATTACCACAGTCTTCATATGAGCAGTTCTCTCTAAGAAAACCTCTAGATGAATATTTATTGAAAAAAAGCAAAGTTGCAATACAAAATGACTTAGCTTGGCCTGAATATTATATTTTAGACCACCAGTGAATAAAATTAAAAGCACATGGATTTTGAATAACTAGAAAAGGTTGTAATTGATTAGCACTGCATGAAAGTATTGAAGTGGAGTAAGTTTTGATTTGTGAATGGTTCTATTCAATAGAGATTAATCCTGCATGTTTGATAAAATCTTAGTGCCCCTAATGAATTAGTTTTTTTTTTCTCTCTCCCAGTTTATTTAACCATCAGATATTTCAATGTTCTTTTAACAAACTGGAACATTTTGATCTTCCTAAATTTTACATCAGTGTAGTTGATTTAAATAATGTTGGTTATTAATAGTACATTTGAGACAGATAATTAAACAGGTCAGTGCATTTTGCTGCCCTGGAAGCCTGTGAGTGGTGCAGTGCAGTCCTGCAGGGTTTGGGGCTCTCACATACTGAAAGCCTCAGAACGAAGCTGCAGCTTTCTTAATGCACATGAGAATAGTCATTATTGCAGTCTTCAGGTTTTTTTTTAGAGTCCTGGTATTTTAAATTAGTTTATTCAGAGGCTAGTGATTGCTGAGATTTTGCTTAGCATTCACAGTAATAGGAATATGTTAAACAAAGCTGGAACACAGAAAACTTCTGCTTTCTATACAGAGATAATAGAAAAAAATGTTTTTTATCAATATTATAATTAAAGTAAACCTCCCCTAAGATTCTTTATCAAATATTAAAGCAGTTGAGAATTGAGATGTAAAAAAGGTTTGGGCTTTTTTTGATGAATAAACAAGATGATAATGAGGAGTATTTCAATATATGCAAAGTAATTTTTTTGTTGTTAACTTGAAGACTTTAGGTTTACTGTTTCTCTCTATTGGCATCAGGATCCAGAAATTACATGTGAAATAATTGATTGAATTATCAGCCAAATTGAGACCCAATTTCCTTTCTTCTGTGAAATCCTATGAAGACGCACAAAACAAAGTTAAAAATGTCTTTTCTTTTTTTAAAATGGTAGGTGTTGTTGGAGGCATTTCAAAAAGATTCTGGTCTCTGAAATACTTTGTGTAAACGATATTTTCCAAATTTTATAATAAATGTGGAGTTTGTTTTGTTGTTTTTTTTTTTCATAGTGTTTATTTTGTACCCTTTTTTTTCCCTTCAAACAGTATGGATGTGAATATAATAGCCTTTGCTGGTTGAAATGAATCCACTTACATTTAAAAGCTTGAGAAGGTTTACATAGGCTAAATGCAGTCAAAACCTGTGTGTTAATGGCACAAGGTAGAAATACCCTGGATGTGAAACACAACATCCAGCTAATGCAGATGTTCTAAGTTGGAGAGGAGTATGTATGTTTGTAGGAATAGGAGAGGATCCTTCCTCTTTGCTGCTCTTGTTTTTGCCTTTCATACGAGGTCAAAAACACATAGACCAAAATAAATGGAATAAAAATTTTGAGCAATATGGTTAATGGCATAGATTAGCAACCATGCAGGTTAATCATAGCCCTGCTTTCCTTCTCTATTCTGACTCATCATTCCGTTTCATCCGTTAATTCTTGATGAGCAACAATTCAATTTAACAGTCCTGAAAGGAATAGGGTGGAGTTGGGAGCAGAAGGAGATACAGACAGCACAGAAAGGAAGAACAGATCGTGTGTTCTGGAGTGCTGCTGCATCATTAAGCAGCAAATTCATGACTAACTTGGGTCTTCTTGCTTTTCTTCTTTTTAAAATAAACCCTGTCTCCTTTTTATAAAATTCTGCTTTTTTAAATTTCTGTTTTTTAAAATTCTGTTTTTAGCTCAAGATATATGGCTTATGCATTGCTAAAATTGATGAGATTTTCTAGTCTCTTGCATCTATTGTTTGTGTCCAAAGTGAAATTCAGGTACCCAGCCCTATTTAGTGAAGTTTGGGGCAAGTATTATTCACTGTATCACAGTGCTTCCCACTCGCTTTAGGAATTATCAGAAGTAGGTGAATTAAGCAGTCAGACTCCATGTTTTGATAATTTTAGCCAACTAAATTTCTTCTAATCTCTTTTGGAAGTAAAAGCAAAAGAAAGTCCCTATACATGTAAACTGTATTTCCTGTTGTAAACACTGGGATAATGTGGTCTGGCTGCGCTTCTGCTGTGCTTCGTTAGGACCAGTTTGGGTAGAAAAGCTGCTTTACTGGGTTTGTGTTTCCATTATAGCTCAGTGTTCAGGGTATTACAGCTGTATGTCCAGACACAGGTCATGCTGTCTCTTGTGATATCTATAGATCATGTATTAAATAGGTCTTCCTCCTGGAAAAAGCTGATCTTCATTTCTGTTCCTACACATGGTCTTAGAGCTTAATTATGTGCTTAACTGGGAACCAGTTAAAGCTTGTGAAGTAGGAGGGGTGAAAGGAACCCCAGTCATCAGTTCATTACAATAATGTTCATTACAATAAGTATAGACTGAAAATAGTTCTAGCATTGTTGTTTTTCTTAGAAGGAGGGCAAGGGAGGAAAAGAAATAGGTTTAGCTACGGTCCCAACATAATTTCAGCATGATGGACACCATTAAGAAAATCTTGTAAGTTTTCAGTTTTTTTATTTCTAGAGCTTTCAGAATTTTTGGTTAGTCTTCCTGATCTGCCTTAGTAAAAGATGCTTTGAAAAAATTTTGTGACTATACTACTTGCAATTCATCAAGTGTGACTAGAATAAAGCATTTTCCAATATGCTTGAAAATATAACTTCATTTTACTTGCAGATAAATCACTTAATCATATTTGGTTCTATTTAATATTTATGAGTGAGGTGCTCTTTGCTGATTTTAACTCTGTATCTGAGAGGATGAAACTTTTCAAAGCAAGCAATGATAGAGGTGCAATTTTATAGTGTATTTATGATTTTTATGAGCAGGTATGTGTACAGTGCATATAAATAATTACCTCAGTATACATATATGATTTCTTAAAGGAATCTGTGTTTCCAGTTCAGAATATTGAGGTAAATACTTGGCAGTGCTTTTCTATAGAGTTTTTTAAATCCTACTTTCAATTAAACTTAAAATTCACCAGCATGTTAGTTCATGTATTTTTTNTCCCTGGATTGCATAGACTCTATAGTTGGTTTTTTCCCTGTCAAAAAATTGTGTAGCACTGGTAACATGTGAAAAGCAAGGAAACAAAACAAAAAAAAAGAGAATNTGTATGAATGTTTTGCCTTGTTCATAATAGGTGTAATGAGAAGAATTTGCTTTTACAATTGAATATATTATCAAACAAGCTTTGCTGTGAAATGAGGGCAACTAAGGACTAGAGAACTGCAGGTTTACACTGATAACTTCATCTGAGATATATGCTTAAAAATCAGATGTCTGGAACAATGACAGGAGAATTTTGGGTAAGATAGGCTGCTGTATGCTACATGCTACTCATTTTCATCAGGTTTAGAGAGCAAGCAGTCTGAACTTGTGTGATCTGTCTCTTACAGTATCTTTCGTCATGGTGGATACATCTGAAAGTGTTACCAGAGTTCTTAAGGAGATTCTCTGTACTGTGATGATTAGCTCACTAAATACTTTATCTTTTGTCCTGACATAATGTTAAACATTTTACCAGATCCCATCAGACTCCTTCCAATTTGTGCAGCTACACCTTGACCCTGGTGACAGCTGAGCACACCTGCTGTCAAACGCTAAGGACTGAGCCACCAGCTTCACTTTGCTCAGCTTGTCAGCTTTGTTGGGAACGAATTTGTTCTTGAATCTG
>WEIV01009413.1:24504-124718 GCA_013390005.1 Calyptomena viridis
AAATCCCTTTGATTAGATACACACATTCTAAACAGTCAATATATGGTGTTTAAGATCATCCTGACCTTCTAGCTGTTTTCTCCTGTCTCTTTTTTTTTCTTTATTTCTTTTTTTTTTTAAGTCAACTTGCAGAAAACATGGGAAACTTGTCTCATATAACAGCTGAGGATGTGGCTAGGTTAAGGCAGGAAACTGCTACCCACAATGCAATGTTACATACACTACCACTTAATAAAATTTATTTCAAACATGCTACTGACAAAACCAAAGAAAAATAATATCCTAACTATGCTAGTTAGTACACTAAATATATCTAGGGAAAAGTGAAAGTAATCTCTCTAGAGCCTTTCTTGCTTCTAGGATACAATGCTACTGGTAGTTAAACCAGAGCAGATCTCAGCAGTTAATAGCAGTGACCTATTTTTAGAAAATATTCACGTTACTCTGGAAATTAGCGATTATGTGCTTTTTAATAATAGTCAAAGTTATTTTATATAGGCAGAATTCAGATAAGCTCTCTCCTTAGATTTTTCTGGCTGGCAAAATATCCTCTTATCTCCTTTTAAAACTGGCAGCTTTTTGTGCTTTATCCCATTTTCACTGTATCCTACCTTTAGTGTAGCCAAAGTAGCATTTTGCCTCTCCTTCCACTTAATGTATTTGTAGGTTGGCGTGAAAATATTTTCCACGTCGTGTGTGGGAAAGGAACTGAGAAGAGGCAAGTTCATCTTCCTTGACTGTGTGAGGATTTAAGGGTTCTACTTGTTTTACTTGATTGCCTGCAATTTGAGTCTAATAGTTAGTGAGAGGTAAATAAATTAAGTTGAATTGTACGATAAATGTAATAGACCTGAACTTCAGTGAATATTTCCAAATACCAGACAGATATAAATGAGGTCACTGATGCTGCTGTGCCCTAAATGTTCTGAAAGTCCTGTTCTAGATACATTCTTGTTTCTGTTTGTTTTGAAATGCACGTATGTTAAGGGTGATCCTCTTACAGAACATTTTTGAAGCGTTTGCCTCTATAGTTAGAGAACACTTATCAAGAACAGCTGCTGTAGTGCTGTGGATCCTATCCATGGACTCATGGTGGTCTGCTGAACAACGTTCTTCAAGTTTGACAGGTGAGACAGAGACTCTCCAGTGCCACTGCTTTTGGATGAATCTAGCTGTGGTTGGAGAAAGTGCATCTTGCCAAAATATATGGGTAAGACCACACACAGTCTTTAAAATAGTTATTGTAAGCTTATTTTTAGGCAGTATATGTCTTGACAGTTCTTTTATTTGCATGCCAGTTTCACTGCTGCTTATAGATTTTTCATTTATTTTAGTAATGGCAATTGCAGATTTAGATCTATGTTTGTAAAGCTTTTGCACAACATTTACACTGGAAAAATACAGACTTGCTACTTTCAAACCTCAGTCAAGATTAGAGAACAGATTTTAAAAAAATGTTAAAGCAGAGTATTCATGCTCTTCAAATTTGGTGTCAGTTTTTTTATATTCAAACCCATTTTCAGGGGCATAGTTCAGCAATAAAAATTTGCTTCTGGTTTTAAAATTATACCACTTTTAGTAGCTTCTGTGCTTGTATAAGTCTGCAGCAATGTAGATTTAAGACATGAAATTAGTTCAGTAGTAATAAAAACGAAATGTTTTCTTTTAAATTGCATAGTTATTAAATACTGAGTTTAGAATTTGTATTTTTTATATGTTATAACTCTTGGACAGTATTTTTCCTGTATATTTTAATGTGTAGAATATTCTTTGCATTCTAAGTGCCTACTTCAACAGTTGGCTCCATAATGTGTATTTAAAATATTGTATGTTTAACTGACAGTGTAAAGGGGGGTTGCACCCTGTAGAATTTCTGAGTAAACAATACCCGTTTGGTAACTTTCAGAACAGATGGTTTTTAAATACCCCAAGAGAAATTAAATATAATACTGAAATGGAATATCATAAACCATTCATTGGGTAGTGATGCTTAAAAGTTACGGATTTGCAACAACATGTTTTTTTCCCTAGTTCTGTATTTTCCAGATTATCTTGTATAATTAATGGATGACTATTTCTGAGCAAAACATTACTCATTTTTTTATTACTTAACATTGCATAGGACCGTTGTTTATTGCAGTGGACTTTACAGACAATTAAGGAAATAGTCCTTGCCCTGAGGAATATACAATTAAATATATGCAGCCAGTCGTTTAAGAAAAGTATGAAAAAGGAGGGGAAAAACCCATCATAATGAACTGTTGTAAAAAAAGTAGTGATTTAAAGAACTTCATGGGGTAGGGAGAGTAGTTAGTTGTAATTTTATTACTAACTTTCTCCACATACTCTAGTATGGAGAGTGTAAGTTATTTGTGTGCAATTGGTCTTGGTTTCTGACTGAACTTTAGCAGGATGGCTGATCATCACAGTTCCTTCTCTATTTTTTGGAAAAAAGAAGCCAACAAAAACCCAAACCCAACCCTATAACATTTCCTTATACAGTGAATGCAAGGGGAAATATTTTTGTGCTGTTCACAATGTTTACATGAGTTTCAGGTCCTCAGTCCTGTAAACAGTATTTTTTAGGGAAGGAAAAAAGTTTGATCGGGTACCTCCATATTTTCTCCCATTTATCTGTCAATGTTCTTTTTTCTTTTTTTCTGTGCATTTTTCTTTATTTTTCAAGTATTTACTACCTGAATTTACAGCTTTTCCACAGCTTGTCAACAGTCTAAGATTTCCCTTGTAATTAAAAATGTATTGTGGTTTGGAGAAGAGATCTGAAGATCATTCATGAGAAAAGAGAGTTGAAAAGAGCATGAGAAGAGAATGGAAAAATAAAATTGGAAGGAGGAGAGTTGAAAATCCTGGGGCTTTTAATGAGTTTTGTCTTTAACAATATGGCTCCTGTTTTGTGGAGAAGGAATACTGAAGGTGAGGAGAAATGAAGACATGGAAACAGGATGAAGAACAAGAAGTGCCTGCCTGGGTTTAGTGTGGTGTTGAGCTCTTTTGGAGGGATTTGGGCTGTCTCTGCTTAGCACTTAAAATTGGCCTGTGCAGCTATTCCTCATGAGCACTAGAGGGATATTGGGGACAGTGTGGGAGATGTTTGTATGAAATTTCTAACCTGTGATGGTTTGTGTCCAGGAGAGTTGGTTGGTTGATTTTTCACATCTGGAGGAGAAAGCAGGCAGCATTTATAGATGGTCCATTCAGTGTTGTCCAGATAAGCAGGTGTCTGTTCTTTTTAAGATACATTTTTTGTCATGCTGTAATTAACAGACTGCTTAATAACTGAATGGAGGTAATGGAGAAAAAATATAAAAATGAAGTGCAGACATTCTTTCCACTCACAGGTCTTCTTCCTTTGACCTTCCAACCTGAAAAGTGAGGAAGCTGAGCTGTTTTTAGAGAGATCCTGTGGCTTTATTGTCAGAATCCACACCTATAGCTTGTAAGATAAATAATGCAAAATTTGAGGAAATACTCAGTGTAGATAAGACAGTGTATGTGTTATTTGCTTGTTAATACTTAGCTGTTTTATCACTTTAACCGTTTATTTCTGTTCTCTTTTAAGAAGGTAAATCACTGCATGTACTTGTTAGGTCTATGAGGGGAATGTCTAGTGAGCACCCACAGGAATTAGTTCCGTGACATTGGATAAACAGGGATTTTTAGCTTGGAGACCCAGGCTATAATCAAAGTGAATTGTTACATTTCCATTTCAGAACACAGGTCCTGGATCTGCTGCTTGGCTGTACTTAGTGTGAGGGGTTAAAGGTGCTAAGGATGAAATTGTGTGTTTTGGCACAAAAAGATGCTGATGGACAGGCTGGAGATTATTGGGTATTGCCTGCTGATTACAGGCCACAGCAATGAATGGGCACTGAGCACCCAAATGGATTTGGGAACTGTATGGCCAAATTCCTTGTTAGTGAGGGGAAAGGAGTATGTTGGAACAGGAGTGCTAAAAAACAGTGTTGTTGGAAAATTCAGCAGCATACTCACAAATTGATCCAGGCTGAAAAATAAGTAATGTTTGCTTGTGTGTTCTAAATTCTTTCCTGAAGTCATGCTGCTTCTGGAGTGGTGTTTCAGTTGTTCCGAGCCTGAAAAGACTTTGGAATCAAGGTTATCACTGTCTGAAGAACAGTTCAAGAATCAAACTGATCTGTTTCATGTACTTGCATATCAGAGAGCAAGTTGATTGCTTAATATTTACAGGGAATTATTTTTTTTTACTTTGGTATTTTAAAGAAATCTTTACTTTAGGGCCGTGGGAGCTACATTACAGCTGATTTGTACCAAAATGCATTAAAATGAGTTTGCTTATAAGAGTTTTCTCCTCTGTGACATTCATTTCCTTTGGATTCCATACTCTGTGCTGCCAGAGCAGCTCTTTGTATCCAGACCCTTCGTGTGTGTGAGGAACCCATGCCAATACACAGGTTGGTGCTACCAGAGCTCAAACAGTGCTCTGGGCAGTTGTTGCTTTGCCAAACCCCCCCATGCCAAAGGACATGTGGCTTTTTTGTGGGGCAGAGTTCATTCCCATGGCATGAGCTTTAGGGTTGGGGCCCTCAGAAATAACTAATCTCTGCAAAGTGTGAAGTGAGTAGCATTTATCTTTCACAGTTTGTGCCTTTGTGTCTGTGTAGGTGGAGTACATCTTTTCTTCTTTTAAAACAAAACTTAAGTAACTGCTGGGATTCAGGAATAAGGCAGAATATGCAGTTTTGTTTTTCCTCTTTATTCTGCTTATTTGGTGAAATTGCTAATTGTTGCCCTTTCTCCAGTCTTCTAAATTACTTTTTTTTTTTTAACGAACATCTAAATGTTTTTTTTTTACTTTTTAAGTCCAGTTTTGCCCAGTGTGGGTTTGAAGCAGCTTTGCAGCTGAATGTTTATATTTCAGTTTTGGGAAAAATGATACCAGTCTGTTCAGAAATGGAGTATTTGCAGTAGTAAGTGGCATCTTTACAAGCTAAACATAATGATCAAAGAGTTGAAGAAATAACAAATTTAGTTGTCTTTTGGACAAAATTACAATGGAATAGCCTTTGGTTTGTCATTTAGCTCCGGTATGATTTATTTTTCTTCGCATTTAATTGAAGAACAAATCCAATTCATAACTGAATGCAATTCAATCTTCTCATTTTCTGATGTGGGTAGAAAATATCTGTTTTATCTGTGTATAGGAGCTACAGTAATTCAAGCTTTATTTTTCCTCTTGAATAACCGAAATAAACTGAAAGAGTCAGACATTCGTTACATGACATTATTATGCCCAGACTCTTTTTTAGAATCTGTGAATCTTACAAGACGTTTATTCTTTGGGTGCTTTTCTGTTCTCATACCTCGATTGGACATATGACAGATATGCAACTAAAACAGTAAAGATTCTCTATAAGGTTGCCTAATTATTTAGAGATGAAATCTGAAGAACTAGCAAATGGAACTGTTCCCAGCTGATAGTGGGTTTATTTGTTTTTCCTTGGGTTTTTTTGTGTTTGTTGGGTTTTTTGTTAATCTTATATGTGTTCCTTAGCTAAAAAACCAGTAAGCTTAGCTAAACTCTACCCTGTAAGAATAAGTTGATGAAACTATCACGGTAACTCTAAAATTAAGGGTTCCAGAGATCTTCCTTAAACCCCTGTTGTGTTTGGTACATTATAATAGTGTTAATTGATTCATTTTTTTTTTCATCTCTAGAACTCCTGACTCATTCTTTGCATGGAAGAAATACTGCTCACTTCAGAGTTAGTTATTCAGAGATTTTTCTTGTTACCAATTGCTCATTCTATGGCTCTCTGCCATCTTTCCTGCACAGTATTCAAACTTTAGTATGAAGAATTACTAACTTTCATGTGCTCTCCTGGCACATGTCACACTGTGAGAATACTTAACAGATATTAATTATTTTCTTCTGTTCTCAGTACTCTCGGGAAAAATGTGTTACTGTCTGTACCAGATGTACAGTTTGGTTGGAGGTACACAGAGAATAAAATTTAAAAAATAAAAGGCAAATAAACCCCCAAACTCCTCAATCATTCTACAGTACACAACTGAAGGTGTACTTTCTGTGAAAAGGCTTACCTTCATGTCTGTATCTTTATAAGGTTAACCAGCTAATGTTGTCAATGATGGATGAATGAACTGCTACAAATCAGATACCACAGCTTAATCAAGAAATGGATAGCTATTGATCACTTCCTAAAAAGGGGCACAGTAGAACAGAGTGTTCTGGTCTGCTGTGATGATTTTATATTCTTATACATAGATGAGCTTTGTTGTATGTGTTTTCCAAACCTAAAATTAACAGCCCATCCCACTTTTGATCAAGAGGATATGCAAGCTTTTATAGGTTCCAGTGGATAGCTTTGTGTAGCCCAAATTCCATCACAATACTGGAAGTGATAGATTGAGGATGCAAGTCTCCTTCACCTGAATATCAAGATCTTCATGTGGCCTTAACTCCTGCTACGTTCTGTGTAGCTGTTGGTTAACTTCCCACTGAAAATACGTGGTTGTGTTCAGTTTTAACATGCCCACAGACTTACTTAGGTCACTGATACAGTGTCTCCACTTCAGTTAAAGGTGAAAAAAAAGACAGTGTACTGATAGAAACAGGCCTTATGTAGAATTATTAAAGAAAGGTCTTTATTAGATGTCTAAACATTGGATCTTGGAAGTTGCAGTCCAAGCTTTTGACCAGTGGTTCTCTTGTTGGCTTTGGGTAGTCGACCTTGTTGTGCTTCTACCTTGATTTGATTGTTCCTTTCATTTGCCATAAACCAGGAGTGATTATGCTGAAGTTATTGCAAGTTTATGGAATTAAGAGCTGAAAAACAGCAGAGAGAATGGCAAAGGGCTGTAACCTGGTGATTGGGAGGTGAGTGTAGCTGTGGGGCTGAATCACAGACTCCTCTTTGACCCTTCAGACAGTGGGTAAATTCTGCTGTCCTTTAGTTTGTCATCTGTAAAGTGGGTATGATAGTTTGTTTTTTTCTTCTTTTTTAAATCAATAAATTTAATTTTTGTCCCTTGAGGGCTGTTCATATACCAGTGATGAAGGTCCTAGGAGTACCAACATTGACTTGAGTTTGCCTGTACTGTGTTTAATAGTTTTTAGTCCCTTCTAACTGAGAAATGGAGAAGCCTGCCTGATACTTTGCCATAAAAGTAAAGATTTATCCTACTTAGATAGTTGAACTGCTAAGTAATACTATGGGTTTTTTTTTACTTTATCCGTTGCAGGAATGTTTTCATTGAAGCATTTAGCAATATTTGTTTAGAAGGGTATTAGCATCTTCCAATTCATTTAACTTCCTTAGTGGAATCTCCTACAAGTTTTCTGATGCCTGGTTTTCTTCTGCATTTCTTCCCACTATCAAAGTTAATATCCTGGGAACTGCTTGCCTTAGCTGAAGAAATTGCTAGTGACTATGGTACTGTCACATTTGTGGATTTATGTTGCTATTGAGCCTGTAGCTCCAGGGCCTTTTTCAAATTTAAGGAGGGTGCAGAACATAAGCAAGTGCTATACTTAATCTTGTCAATTAAACATCACCACGGAGTCATCCCAGTACAGTCACCGCCTGTGCCTTGTCCCTTTCTCAGTATAACTTACTGCTTTGTTTAAGAAGAAGAAAAAAAAAAAAATCAGGGCACTTACAAATCTTCTGTAAAACTAGACATTTCAACCAAGATCAACATTTTGTTGTTCAAAACAGGATAACAGCTGTGACTGTGTAAGCTACTGTTAGTGGTTTTTGGAGGCTAATTTGTCAGCTCGCTGGCACACTGAGCTCATTTGCCGAAAGAAGTTGATGTCATCTCCCATCTCGTTCTTTGTCAGAGCTCAGCGTCTCTTCTGCTTTAACCAGTGCATCTCAAATAGAACGTTACAGGCCAGGGCTGTTTGCCAGGGGCATTAGTTTTCTGTTTATGTAACTTCAATTTAGATCTTTCATGACTAAACAGAAAATTCAGTCGTCATGTGAGAGTTGATCACCCCTTTCTTTTTTGTATCCTGTAACCATGATATGTGACTCCTTTTTGTGTGCTTTGAATATAAAAAACTTGAAGCGTTTATTTTCAAGTATTGCTACTTAATTTATTCAAACAGTTTTCAGTGTAGTTTATTATTTCTTGTTCTATTTCAAGCACACATTAGGGAGTTATTTGATGACTACAGCTGTTGATTAAAAATAAGGTCACTTGGAAGAATGAGTAAATGTCTAAAATCAGTGATTATCAATTAAATGTCAATACTGCGCATTGTTTCAACACAAAATTATTAGTAATTTCTGTTGAACATCTGTTCAAACTGCAAACCCACATGTTTTCAGGTTCTGTCGTATTGCTAAGGAGTAATTGAACATTGTCAGGGAATTTGGTGGAACCCCTGTAGCTTTAATCTTCTGGTAAATTGCTCAGTGGCTTTTTAGTGGTCTCAGTGTCTCAGGAGCTTTACAACACGTAGCAGGATATAAAGAAGAGAACCTGTTTTATAAAATACTAGCTATAGAAAAGATGAGACATTAAGGGTAGAACTACTTATTTTTCACACCAGAGCAAAGTTACTTGCAAGATTCACAAAGGGTCTTGGAGAAGTGAGAATGCTGATGGCAGAGTTCTTTAGAGTAGTGAAATGCTGATTGTGTGAAGCCATCCAAGGATTGCACAGAACTGGTTGGGTGGTAAAATAGGTGGAATTTATTGCTAATAAACCCGACATCATCTGCATGAATTCTGTGCTGTTTCTTTTCATACTGGAAACCTCTCAAACCTTAGTAGTTGTCAAAAATGGGTTATATTTTAAAGGAATTGAGAGCATTTGAGGAAAACAATGTTACTGGTAATTCCACTCATGTGCTCACCCTGTTACAAAAACCCTAATATTGTAGAACTGAATGATTTCTGTACAAGGAGGAGAAACTAAATTGTTAGGGTGCTAAAAGCCTGGGAAGACAACTGGGAGGGGAGGGTATATGATAGAAATCTGGAATTATGAGCAGTATGGAGAGAGTGAATGGAAACAATTATTTCCCTTTTTCGTAACAAAAACTAGGGGCACCTAATTAAATTATCAGATGGGAGGCTTAAAATTAACACAGGGAAGTAGTTTTTAACAGTGCCTAATTAAAATGTTGAATTCATCAACTTGTTGCTACAAGGTACTGCCAAAGCCAAAAATTATAGTAGCTTAAAAAGGATTGAGAGAAGATCATGGAGGTGAAGTTTATCTGTAGCTATAAAACACAGTTGTCTAGTTGTAACCTCAGGGAAAACTTTAGGTCTGTTGGGGAGAGAGAACCAAGTTGGGGCTTTCCCTAAGAATTCAGTACAGGCCTTTATGGAGAGAACTTGATCTCTGTGCAGATCCCTGTTTGAAGGGTTTGTGTATAGATGAGCTGATAACAGCATTGAGATTGTAGTGCTGCATGCAGTGTATTACTGTGGGGGAAGAAGTCACCAGATCTTCAAAGATTTGATTTAAGTGTATAAGTGAGTAAGTGCTGTAAAATCAGGATGCAGAAACTTAAGAACTTTAATTGTTTGTGCTTGTAAAGCTGAGTGGGATATGTTTCAGTGGAAGTATTTTCAAAAGCATATAACCTCAGTAGTATTAATTTGATTTGTAATTTATTGATCATTCATACATTAATATTTTGCTGTGAATTTTGAAAACAGTAAGATGTTTCACACATTTGTTTTATGAGGTTGGTCAATTTGAGGTTTTTCTGATTTCCCTGTCCAAAGGTCTTTATTTGTTAACATTTTTAAGCCTGTTTCTTCAGTGATATTTTGTGTTTCAGTTGTTCATCTTTTCAATGACTTTTGCCTGGTCTTTCTGGAAGAATTGGCCTATTGAAAACTGTAGGACAGCCCTCAATAGCTGTATGTATCATAAAAGAGAGGATTCATATGGGAAAAAAATTACCACTTCAAAAAAAACCTGGAAAACACTGATTTTTATCATAGAATTGTAGAATGGCCTGGAAGGGACCACAAAGATCTTCTCATTCCAACCCCCTGCCATAGTCAGGGACACCTTCTACTAATCCAGGTTGCTCCAAGTCCCTTCCAGCCTGGCTTTGAACAATTCCAGGGATGGGCCATCCACGACTTCTCTGGGCAACCTGTGCCAGTCCTTTTCTGATGGAAATAACCCCATTGAAAGGTATGTGAACACCCATGGTATTAAGGCTACTAAATTTCTACTAATTTTAATCTAAAATTACTAACTTCTAGTAAAGATTAACTTGTGTATTTACTATATCCTACTTTTTTTTCTTTCCCTTCCCCCACAAGTGTGCTTTGCTGAATCCCTCTGAGCATAAGTTTAGTTACAAGTCATCCTTAGGCTTGAAAAAAGTTAAGGCTTAAGGTGTGCTTAATAATAAAAAGGTAATAATTTATAATGTCTTAACATACTGGACAGGCAAAATATACTAAATCCATAATGTGTGCATCTGGTATTAAACACTTAATTTGAGATTTTCCTTTTATTTTATTTTTGAATCCAGCATTTATCATTTTATATTTCAAACACACTTTTACATATGCTTGAGGGCAAACTTTATACATCTTTTTATGGAGTAAAAACACAAAAAGGCATCACATAGACCAGTCCAGGTGGCAATCCCCATGTTGTCACAGATTTATGGGGATCATATTCAAACACTTAGTACTTTCTTTGTCTGACATTTCAACACAGCAAACTGGTAAATCAGAACATCCTTTTGAAAGATTGGTTGGTGGAATATATCTTATCACATCTGAAGTATTTTCAGAACTCACTTGAAAAGCATTGGTACCATGTTTGGGGATTGCAGAAGGACCACACATAATGTAAGTGATTCTTTAAAGGTTGTGTAAAACACAGACTTGTTTTCTCTGATTCTTGATTATTTCCTGATGTAGGTAAAAATTTCTGACTTCCCTTTCCTCTTTCTCATCCATTAAAGAGTTTTGTGAGGTAGCAGCTTTGTGGCCTGATTTCTGCATCACCAGGTGATCATGCAAAATCTTGCACCTCTGTCAGTGTGGTGACAAGGTAATTGAGCTGCTTTTCCTTTCTGTTGTGCTTAGATTTAAAATGAAATAGTAGAGGGATGCTTAACTTTTGTCTTCTCTTCCTCCTATCTGTGAGTGAGCCCATCCCTAAGCAACTTTTTAGAATGGTCAATTGATTTCCCCTTCCTCCCCCTCAAGTGACACTGAATATTCAGATCAGCACAAATGTATTTTTATATGTTAAGTTACTTTCCAGGGCTGGAAGATAGGGTGAAATTTTTGTTGTATGACAACCTGCCTACACAGTGTACATACATGTTAATCTGTGTATTTGGTGGAGGAGGGTATCTGAGATGAAATAGTAATTTTTTTCTTGTTAAAAAGAAAATTTACATTTATACCCATGCCTGGACTTTATGGACCTTTTCAATGTCTGATGTTACTGGAATAGTATAGGACTAATGACAATCACAACCATCTGTTAAAACAGCAAATCCATTTTGATTTTGCCAAAATGCCATTACATTTTTTTGTTTGCTTAATTGTTGTAGCAGTGTGAATGTTTTGAAAGGACGTAAAGCTGAAAACACTTTAGCCAGATGTACTTGCTGATCCCTGGAAAAGCCTGGCTTGAGCCAGACAATTAGCTTAATATTGGCATATGTGTTGCATCATTAGCTCCAAATAAGCATCACGCAAATATGTGTTTGGGTTTTTTTCCCTAAAAGTAGCAAGTAAATAGCTTTGGTAAAATGTAAGCAAGTGTTTAATTGGGAGGAATTTGTCTTACTATAACAATCCCATATTGAGTCTCTTGTTCATGTATTTCACTGTTTTGTCTATAGCAGGGCCAGAATTGGTTACTTAGAAAGAAGTGTAAGAATTGTGCAAAAGGGTAACTGCAATAGCCTGCTCATATAGGGGAGGAGAAAACCTATCTGCCCATCAGTTAGTGATTTAAGTTTCTGAAATAAAGTGTATTTCCTAAGTTATATATTAACAGGAATTTAGGAGTAGTTTAATTCAACTTTAACGTGAAGTATTGTGTTGTATTATGGCCATCACCACATCTTTTAGAGAAAGATGAAAGAAACTGTGCAGTAAATAAATGGAATAATCAGCTTTCCAAGAAGGTCTCATTGTAATCCTTAATACAGAGATAAAATTTTAAACCTCAAATCACAAGGTTTGTGTTTTTTTTTCAAAATGAGTTTGAATATTAGCTCTCAAAGAACCCAGACATGTTTGAATACTAAAGGATACTTGTTCATGTAAACATTGATATACAACCATTCAGCAAATTATTCAATGATCTTATTTTTCTTGATATTTGAGTCCTACTTTTCTCTTGTCCTGAAGCTGCAGCTCTAGTCTTTAGTGCTTTGATGTGGCAAGGGATCTGGATCACAGCTGATTTAAGGCTCTTTTCTTTAGGCAATAGTTTGTCTTTGCAAACCTTCTGCATCACTGTTACCCCTTTGTTCAGTGTCCCATTTATGCAAATTCTGATAAAGTTAAGAGGGATGGAGGTGGTAGATGAGTGGGCAGTGCAACGGAATAACCCTTCAGCAGTGTGGAGAGGGGTACTGAGAGACCCAGGAGTTCATCTTCCCTTTTTAAGTAGCAGCTGTTTTAAGTAGCAGCTGTACTTAATATTGGTGGATGTTATTCGTGTAACATTTCCAGGTTTGTGAAAATTTTAGTGTCCCATTTGGTCTTGTCAAAGTCTGCCCTTTGCTTATCTTTGTCTTGCTAACTTGTCCTCAACATCATCCCCTGCAAATGACTTATACAATATCAGTACATTCTGTGGGAATCCTTTCTTTTAGTTAGTGGGTGATCTGAGAGCTGGGCTGCATTCTAGAAGGAAATCAGCATTTCTGTTCTTTGGAACTCAACAGGAGTGAAGAGGCTCCATGAAGTCTTTCTGCTTTCCATCAGGGCCATGATGTACAGGTGATGTGCAGTGACACGATACCTCATGGATCTGATGGTGTCGTCAAAAGATTCTGCGCTGACAGAGGGAATAGTTCCTTCTGCTGTTGACTTGCTGCACTTCCATCTCATGTTGACTGAATGATTTGGTATTTTCGGCCTGTGCTGTTTCAGTGATTGAGAGTACCCACAGATAATAGACTTTGGTGTGAATTCCAACAGAAATGTCTCCTGTGTAAGAGCAGGACTGAGTGCAGTTCCAGTGGATGAAGAGGAGGATTTAGTGTGTTTTGCTTTTGAAGCCTTCTGTTACTCAGAATATTTCAACTCCATGGGGTTGGGTAGAGTATTAAAAACACTGGAGCAGTTCTATTTCCAAAACCTTTGGGGTTTGTTGGTGAGGGCTGCTTTGACTGCCTGCAAGTTCCAGGACAGTGTATGTCTGAACTTGCTGGTTTTCCTTACAGCATCCCCTGGACCACAGGACAGTCTGGTGAAAGCCCATGTCCCTCCTCAGTGGTAAATCTCTCAGTTGTGGCAGAAACTTGTGTTGTAACTCTAAAGTACATTCTATTTCTGGTGTTAACCAGGCATGAATCTTCTCTTCCTGTTCACTTATGGCTGAATAGTTGTTGCAAGAGGGATTCATTTCATTAACTTCACATTTCTGCTTGTCAGCATATGCACCTGAGCGAGCGAGTGTAACCCTTCTTTCTATAGCCAGCAGTAAGAAGCAATTTTACTTAGTGATTCCCTTGAAAATAAGGGTCTCACATCAGTCAGATGAATTGAAACACATTTCTCTCCACTGCCTTGGAAGGAAGCAGAGGTTGACTCACTTAGATGTTTGATCCCATCAGAAACATCAGTGTTTCATGCTCAGACTGGCAGAGAGAAGGGCTGTGAAGTGCAGTCTGGTGCTTGGATGTTACTGTCAGTATTTCTGCCATAAATGTGTCCTGCTGTACCTGTCACACAGTGTTTGACACTGGGGCAGGTCTTTAAAATGTTTTTTCCATTGTTTTGTGTGAATGGTGTAAAATAGTGTTGTTATTGACTTCAGAGCTTCTCTCCTAGGCTGTACACAGCTGGACCTCAATCTCAGATATGCTTGGTTTTTTTCTTTTTAAATCTGCTGATTTAATTGGTATTTTTCTTAGAGTACATCCATTTCTATTATATTTTAGTTAAAATTGATTGTATACTTCTGTTACATTTCTGTGTAATGTTTGTATCTTTAAAACTTCTTAAATACAGCTAAATATTTTAGATTTTGTTAGGGTAATCTGTGTCATCTTTGTTTTTCCTTCAGTAATTAAAATCCCCAAAGAAATAAAATCAATCCATCAACCAATCCTAAGGCCTTCTGACATTCATCATGTTTCATCTCTGAAGCAGATCCTACAGTCACTTTTGTAAATCATCTTCTGAGGTATCACAAATTTAAGAGCAGCCCATAGAAGAGACTCTCACCCCAGCAGAGAAGGTACTTTCAGCAGTTTTTGGGTTTATTGGAACTTCAGATTTTGTGACCAGACCATTGATTCTTTGAAATCTTGGTTGAATGTAATATTAGCAAGAATAGTAGTGACTGCAGCTGCAGTTTAACTGGGTTCTCAGCTATAGGCAGTAGCTTACCTTTCCTCTTAAACCTATCCTCTCTTTCTGGCAGTGGATGGTATGTTCCCTGTTTCCCAAGCTTGTGATTTAGATGTCATCTTCAATTTCTCCAAGATTTACCTCAGAGCAATTATGGCATATCTTGCTGCTAAGCAATTTGCAAGATAACAGTATTTTCTTCAAACTTTTAAGTCAAAGTTTAGATGTAATTTATTTTAATTAACTCTGAAAGAAGTTGATTATTTTTAGATTTTTCTTTTTTGCTTTGGCATGTGGACTCCTTTGGAAATGTGTCTGCGCAGTTTTTTTGTACTCTGTGATTGAGGCATGTAAGTAATCTGTGATACTAAAAATTAAAGGCCATGCCAAGAGGAATGAGAGTAACATATAAAATAAAATGCATAATCTAAATGAATTTTGTGGGTGAATAATATTTAAAATAAGAAATTCTTTTAGTGCAGGTGTTCCTTTTTTTCTGAGTTATATTTCAAGTTGATTATCATTTGCATTAAGTCTCTTGACCTCTCAGTACCAATTGAAACACTGAATACATTCTCACTTTTGTTGTTTCTGGGAAGTTTATTTCTCCTAAGAAAATAGGTGATCTTAAATATTTGGTCATTTCGCGTTGAAGTAGAATAATAATAGAAGAAAATCTTCACTCTGAACTTTGAAGAAAATTGTTCAAAAGCAGAAAATTCATATTGGGACAACTCTATATCAGCAGAGCTGCCTGCTGTTTAATGCAAAGGCTCTGTGGGTCCTGCTCAGCCAAAGCTGAGAGCAATCACTAGAGCCTGTGCTGCTGAAAAGGATAGATTTTTTCTTTCCTTTTTTTTTCATGTGTACTGAATTCCCTTTTACAAAATGGGCATGTTTCCCAGGAAAAACATGATACTTCACTAATCAGGATGGAGCCTTATCCTGCAATGGGACCTACATTTTGGTCTTTTCACCACATCATTGCTGTTTTCTACATGGACAAAAATAGATATAGAGTAAACCAACCCCAAAAGTCAATTATAGGGTTTTATAGTGATGTACTGTGAAAAATTTGGTCATGTTTTTCATTATACAGAATGTTCTTTCCGAAGACATAAACAGAAAAAAGCACATATGTTTGATTTTAAAAATAACTGTGCTTAGCTGTTTAAAAATGCTGGAGACGTTTTGGATAGTTCTAAATGATCAGCATCATAATTATATGATAAAACTTCTGTGTAAAGAACTATCTGGTTTATAATTATTTAACTGTTGGGATTTTGGGGTTCAAGATGTATACTTTGAAAAATTTCTCATACGTATCTGAAAAGTCTGACTTATTCATCTTCCTCTCCTCTCTAATCAGGAAGTAACTGTTAAATCTGTGATGTCAGTTTAGGGGGAATGATTTAATTTAAAAAGTATTAACATGTGAAAGAAATATGGGAGTGAATGAAAACAGTTTGGTCCACTGTCATTTAAACTAGTGATTATCCCAGGGTAGTGTAGTGCAGGAGAGATGCTGAGGTAATAACTACAATTACAGTATCAAAGCAATGAAAATTTATATATAATAATGGAATTATAAATGAAAACCACATTTTTCAATTGTGGGTTCCTGAAGTTCAATAGATAAATCCATATGAACATCCACAGAAATGTGGTAAGACTTCCATAGGTGTGGAGCTCTGGTATGTGCTTTACATTGTTTACATGGCAAATTGCAAATGAGTCCAACTTTATTTAGTTTTCTAAATACGGGCACTAATATTTGAAAAATCAGAAATATTTAAGGATGCCAAGAGTTATATGAATGAGAATAACTAGTTTTAGAAGAATAAATGCTGTTGGCTTTTTTAGATAGCTTAATTTAATGTTACATTTACTTTTTGCTATATTTAGAGCCCTTCAAGCACAGAACAGTTTGAGTTGGAAAGGACCTTAAAGACCATCGAGTTGTGACCCCCTGCTATGGTCACCTTCCACTACCCCAGGTTGCTCCAAGCCCCATCCAAGCTTGCCTGGAACACTGCCAGGGATGGGCCATCCACAGCTTCTCTGGGCACCCTGTGCCAGAGTCTCAGCACCCTCACAGGGAAGAACGTTTTCCTTATGTCTCATCTGAATCTTGCCTCCTTCAACTTCATTCCATACCTTTGTAAAGAGTCCCTCCCTGCTTTCCTGTAGCCCTCCTTTAGGTACTGGAATATCCTATAAGTTCTCCCCAAAGCCTAAATTTAGTGGAAACTTCTGGAACTTTTTATTTATTACTAATATATTTCCGTAGTTAATTTGCTTGTTAATTTGCTTGATGCTGAAACTATGGAAGTGGTTGCTTGCTTAGGTTGATATGAAAACACCCTTCGATCTTATGCTTTAAAGGAATGTAATTCATAAAAATTGCTATTCCTTAAGATTTTTACATATGCCAAAATCATCAAATGTATACTTTAATAATACAGTTACTAAGTTAGTTATTAATTTTTTAATGATTCCTAAGCAGTCTGTCTCCTACTTGGAAATAATTTGTGTTTCCAGTACAGTGACCACAGTCAAAGATACTCTGTTGCTTGGGTAGTGTCCTCCTAACTCTTCTCTATTGTCAGTGTCATCTTTTCCACAGAAAGCAGAACTTGCCATCACCTTTTCGTTTAGGTGCCATATTTATGAGGTGCTTCCTTTGCATGTTCTGGGTAATTCAATATATATTTCCCCCATTTCCTTTCTCTGTACAACTTGATTTCCCCAAGTGATACCATATTTCACTTTCTTGAACTTAAGTATTGCATTCATTCTGAATGTCTTCTAATTAATCCATGGGTGTCTCAGGCTTCCTTATGCTCTACATCAGCCACTGAACATGGCCTCTGTTTAGGGATTTGATGGCCTAAAAAGCATTTTAGCTTATCTGGACTAACCTGTTCTATCACTTAGCCTTGATAAAAAGTACTTCCACCAAAATTGTTACACGGTGTTTGGCTAAAGCCTTTGTTCCAAAATGTATTCCTGATTGAATTTATAGCAGCAAAATAAAATGAATTTACCATGTCTCTTGATATTCTGTTTGATTAATCAATCAATCCCTTATTAAGAAGTAGTTGTATTAAATTTGAGTATGTCGAGCGTTGATTTCCTGTCACTTTGGCCATTTACCCTCTTTCAGCCATTTTCCTTCAGGAAATATACTTTCATTGGGATATTGAGCCATCTCTTGCTGGTTTTGCTAAGCTAGAAAAGTTGGATTCTCTCTCTTTTGCTATATATTCTAGTCAATAAATTTTCTCTTATTTTTAAAAATTGATCCTGGGACTAGGCAGATGATTTTAATATCTGTTGCATGAATGAAGCAAAGAGAGGCGAAATAACTTTCCACTCTTACATCTGGTTATTGCATTAAAAGTTTTTTACTTAATATTGTAGTGAGTACTCCTAATAAATTAAATATCTGCTCTAAATCTTAAGTTCTATTCAGTGTTGCCTTCTAGAGCATTGCCTGTTTTGCAGGTGTGGTGTGTATTTTTCTCTGAAATAAGTAGCTTTACTTTGAGATCTCTATCACACTGTTGGTTTGAATGGTCTCCTCTTTGCTGGGTGATCCACATCATGTTAAATGACTTTCTTGTACTGAATGATGCTGGAATGACATCCTGTTGTGGGCACTGTGTGGACTGTGAAGGAACTGAAGAGAGGTGGATTAAATGAGAAGGGAAAAGAACATGGTAAAAAAAGACATCTATGAAAAGCCAAATTGCCTCGTTTCTCGGCAAAAAACCAGGCCAGAATGTGATTTAGGTCTCAGTTGCAGTGTTCCTTGAAACTCTGTGAACAGAAATATTGAAACTAGTTATTTTGCTTTTCTAAGTAGGTGAAGTTGTATCAGAAGTAGAACTGCATGAGAGGTCCTTGGGGTCAAGGTGGTGCAGGAATTCTAAAGACAAAATAAATTATTCAGGTGTATGCCCATATGTATTGCTTCTGGGCTTAATGGAATCAAATTGTGGTTACAATAAAGGGAACTTTGTTTACATTCTCTGGATCCATTTTATGTAGTTAAATCTAAGTAATGTTTCTTGTTTAGGGATCATCACATACTTTAAACCAGGGCCCAGCAAATGGAATGCAACAGAAGAAGAGACTGTGACTAAAATATCTGTGAAATTCACTGTTAAGTCTGTAGTCAACTCCTTTAAATTTCCATAAAAATCACAGCTGCATTCACTAATATAAGTTAATCTGATCACCTGCCTTAATATCAAACTTTCAGGAAGATAAATTTCAGATTTCTCATTGCTGAAGAAAGTCAACAAATGCATGGTGTGGGTTTGCTTTGGTGGTGTTTGTGGGTTTTTTGTGTGCGTGTTTGTTTTTTTGTTGTGCAAATAACTGCATTTCTTTGGGACCAGAAAGTGGGCTTCAGGTGCTGTACAGCACTTTAAATTATTCCATTTGTATTTTGTACAAGTGAGAGGATGCATTGTGATGCTGCATTTGAACTGGATAAGACATAAATTGTCTAGAGGTGATTACCATTGCCTCTTGCTCTTTAAAATGTTTTCTTGTTAACATCATGAGAGATTGTAGGTAGAAATGGTGTTAGAATGGAAATTGATTTCAGACTGACACATCCAGTTACATGTGCTCACATTTTTGTGTAAAGACATGTAATGATTGTTAATGGAACCTTGGAGCAAAAGCAAGGTGCAAACCAAGCTTTTAGAGAAGACTTTGGTGGTGGCTTCTTGTGCTGTAAGATGTTCTTGTAGAGATAAAAAACTTGAAGGGTAAAATAGGAGTCTCTAAGCATGGCTTTCTTCTCTCTGCTGCTGGAATTGTGCTCTCTTCTGATGCTTCTCGAGCAACATAATCTTCAAGCACTATCTCATGCAGTCGTTTCTAAGCATTGGCTTTTTTTCCCCCTTATATTGAAATTGTTTTCCGATGCCCAAAATAAATGATTACCTTGTGATTTGTTTACTAATTGGGATAATTCTCAGCTTTGTAAATAGATGCAGTGTTGTAACACCACTGGCCTTGTTTTACTCCAGCACCTTGCATTTGTGATAATGGACCAACACACAGAACATTTGGGTATGTGAACAGCAAAACTGCATCGTGTCGCAGTCTAAAAGTGAGGTGAGGTAAAAGAGGTTGAATACAGACAATCCATGTCTCTGCATTTTGCTTTCTGAACTATGACAAAAAGAAGAGAAACCCTTGATCATTCCTAGAGCCTGTCTTAGGGCAAAGTGAATCTCAAGTTGCTTATTTACCTCTGTTGAGAGTATTGGGCAATTAATGTAAATTCAGATATCTAATGTTTATCTACCAAAGTTTGGGCAGGTGAACCAGAACATTTAAATAAATGAATAGAGAGTAATGCCTGCCTCTCCCTTAGCACTGAGAGTTCTCTTATTGGATCTTTCTTCTGTATCTAGCAGCTGATTTTTTAGGTTTAAACCTAAACTGTGTAAGGACTCAATTTTATTTGAGTCTTTTACCTCTTTAATAAGATGTTAATAAGTTTGCATTTCATGAATCATTAAGGTGAGGCTGGCAGACCATATGGTAAAATAAATACATTTGTCATCTGCTTTCTTAGAAAACTGGGCTGAAGATAATAAAAGTGTAGATCAGTGCTACTCTTGAGTCTGAACATAGGAGCAGGTCTGGAGAGCACTAATGTTTCGGAAACAACAGTGAAATAAGTAATCAGAGTAGTCAGAAATTCTCAGAAGAGCATGGGGAAGGAGATAATCATCTTCATCTAATCCAGGGATGAGTAACATGTTCCCTGAAACAAACACCTTTCAGTGGGGAGGTGTGTTGGTTAAGTACCATCAGACTGTAAACAGAGCTGTCTGTTTCTGAAGTGAAATCAATTTGGAGTATCTTTGAAATTACAACTTAATTTTTCACTGATGATAACTTGAAAAATTTGTCGAGAGCAATTTTGCCATGAAGTTGCTGTTCCCCTCCTTTCAGAGGAGTGTGGGTAATTAATGATATCAGAATACAGTTTTATCCACAGATGCTGCAGCGAAAATACCATCTTTCAATTAATCTTACATAGATTCTTCCCTTATTTGAGTTTTTATTCTGAGATGCTGCTTGGTGCATCACAGTGTTTAACATTGTTAACATGACCATACCTGGCAGATTTTGGCTGCCTGTTGTAGCATTCAGATGGAGGTACAGCAGACACCAAGGATGTTTTATGGAAGGGACTTTTTGCTGCTCTGGTAATCTTTCAGCCTGTAACGATTTATTATGAAGGGATTGAAAGAGAATTAAATTGGTATATGGATAGACATTTATTATTTAAAGTTTGAGCTGCCCATTGGTGCCTTAGACTGTTTGCTACTTATGCTTGGTAAGGAACTGGCCCATAAATGGTTTTAAGGGAACAATAATGATGGTGTTACTACTTTTAGTAGTAGTATCTAATACTCGAAATATCTTTTAGCACTTAACTTGAATAAAATGCAGATAACATTTCAGGTGAATAAATGGAATAAATTCTTATGTATTGCCAGGAAATGAACTACTAAATAAGAGTTATGTACAGCAATGGAAGGAAAGAAGTGTCTCCAAGACTTTGGAATGAAGACCTATGATATTTTAGGAGTGAGATACAGATCAGGAAAATGTGATGCTTTATCCTTCTGTTATTTCTTCACAGTTTGTGTAATCTTCTCTCTTCTAACTTGTCCACTTGAATCTTCTATGTGCCTGATGGATGTTTTCAGAAATTTACTCACTTGGGGAATGATGTGGTGCCCTTGAACATCTGTCTGGGCACTGGCTTTGACTCCATTATTTCCCAAGGACCACCCAGTCTTTGTTTTCCATGGAAGTCTGAAGCAGGTCTGCATACAGTCTATTGTATAGGAAAATAGAAGCAAGCTTGATGGACATGTTCTTTTTTGGAATGTTTTTTGCTATTTTCCAATGATTGTAAGTCATTTAACTATGAGAGAGACAGTGAAAAGGTACAAGATTGTGTTTACACCCAATTTGCATTCTTTCTGCAATATTGTGTGAAGTGCAGTTTAATTGAGAGCCAAGCCCTCGGATGTCAGTTTTTGACCACTGATGATGGAAAAACACAAACTGGAGGGAAGGAGGAAAACCTGTAAAGAAGAAATTCTTATGTCTCAGCAGGATGAAGCAAAGAGCATCCAATTCCTTTTCCATTTGAGCTTTCCTTCGAGTTATGTTTTTTTCATAGTCCAAATAATCACAGGCAAAAATTATTTCCTTACTAGATGTTGCCAAAATGTTAACTATACACAATCCATGGTAAAGAACAACAGTTTGTACATGTGGTATCTGTACCTTTAGCAATAACAAGACAGATAATAAGATGGATTGGTAATTTTAGAGTAGTTATAGCTATTGGCCCATGCAGTGGGTTTTGAATGCAGAATTTGGAGAGGAAAAAATGATCATTTATGTAAAGAACTGTATAAGCTGCTGAGATTTATATTTGACAGTTGCATACATACCAAGAAATACTTTTTAAATTACAGTATTTTGGGACCACCAGGCTAAGAAAAAGAAGTGAGCTTTTCCCTTTTAAGCAAGTCTATCTTTGTATTTTGTTACCACTCTGGTACTGCCAGTTGATGTTAATATTTTTCCATTTGGTTTTCTGCATTCATAGGTGAAACTTTTGGGGTTAACTGTTGCCCTAAGACTTTCGGAAAGTTTATGGTGGTAGTTGCTGCTAATTTCAGGAAGGCAGTATTAAATATTTATATTTATCCTGAAGAGCTTTTGATCACACAGCTCCATCCCACTCCATCTCTGAAGCCAGCATTTTTCTCCCGTCTGTATCAACAGTCCCAACTTCTTAGAAGTTGGAGATCATAAATAAGTATCTAAAGATATCTGAAATCTAGTTAGTTCCACAGATTCCTCTCTATTAGCTGCCTCTGTGCCACACACATACATGCAAAGGCAGAGCTTGGTGGCCCCGTAAAAACTCAATATTGACCCTCAGGCCTTCTGAAAATCTGCTTTGAAATCTTGGTTTTATTCAAGTTTTTAATGGGTAAAGTTCATATTCACAAGTATTTAAAAGGTGTGGATCAGCACCTTATTTGCAGTGTTATTTAAAGTCCTTGGTGTTCTCAAATCTGCTCTGAGGGTGGTGGGTTCTTTTTTTTCATTAGGATAATTATTCATACCTGTCTTTGTTTTTTAATCGAAAAGTATTTTTTTGTCCTTATGTCTAAATCTTGAAAATTCCCAGGAGAGAAATTTTCACGTTCTGGAGTTTAGGACAGAGTTTTGCAAGACGCCTACTGTGTTTGGCTATTTCCATCTTAATAAGAAGGGCTTTATGTCTACTAAACCACTATTTCTACATTTTTATGGAATTGGGCAGTGCCCAGTTCCATAAAAAGCCATTGTACCATAGCTGCAGTAGCAGTATTTCTGCAGATCAGCTATGTGATGCAGTTTGTAGTCATATGTAAAAGAAGTTAAAAACTGGATACAGAAACTTCAGGAAAAGTAACTTTTCTTACAAGGGAAGAAAACCTGTAATTGGTTGGGTTTATTTATGTGATTTAACTGGAGAATTTTTTCCCACAGTCACTCAGACATCCCATAGAATGAGAAGATAAGGACAGAATTGCCTGCCTGGAACTGTGAATTATTTCAGTATTTTCCGAATCACTATTGAAATGCTTTGGAATGTATTTCTGTTTAGTGTAAACTGTTGCTTTATGTTCAGCATTGCATCCTGGAGTTTATATTTGTAGGTTTAAAGGTGCTTTTTTCCTTTTGTCATTTAATAGTTTCTCATGTTTATACTCTCTTTATTCTGAATATTTCCCTAATAACTTAAGGGAGAACAAAGGATTTTGTGATGCTATTTCAGTGCTGGGGAGTGGTAGTCAGGTAGAACTTGGTAGCTTAGTGGTCCCTTTCACACCTTTCATACCTGTCACACCTCAATATAAATCAGTCCTTAAGAAAAACTAACCTCAGTAGCATAGATACCTACCAATATTGCTAATATTATAAGGACAGCTTAACTTTCAGCAATACTGAAGATATTGTAAACTCATATAGTTAAATCAGTTTCTCTCTGAATAATCTAAAGATTTCTGAGCTATTTGGAACTTCTTGATAGCAATCAGAGGAGTTAATATGAAAAAAGATTATAACACAAGTGATTCTTCTTCAGTTTTGTGCTCACTTTATGGTGCACAGAAGAATGTTGGGCTGTGGACAGAATGTATTGATATATTAGATTTAAAAATAAACATGTTAAGAGCAATCTATTCCTTTTGCACATTAAATGTGTAATTCTGCAAGAATGAAATTCTTGTAAAATCCATTTTATGTAAGTTGGTTTCCTTTAGACATGTTTTTCATCTGATTTTATAAATGTTAAATATAAATACAACATACGTAGAACTGAAACACACTCGTGAAGGTTTCAGTAAGATTTTGGTTTTGAAGCACTACTTGAATACTGTTCTAAATCCTCCATGTGAACTTATCTGCCAGTCTGTAGTGAAGTACAGCATCTTGTCTTCCTGTAAGCTCAGGCTGGCAGTGGAGGATTGGGCACTGCTTTATTTGTGTCCCTGTGCTGGAGTGGTTTGTTACACCACTCACCAAACCGGGTGGGGAGACCTGAGCACAGCTGGGCTTTGTAGGAGCTCTGAGCTGGGCTTTAAGTGTCTGTATTACTGTGCACAGCTTAGACACATTTCAGTGTTGACTGACTTGCCATCTGTTTTTTGGCAACCTGGATACCTGAACTCCAGGCAGAAATTGCAAACTTGCCAAGAGTGTGTTTGTAGCAGGAACCAAATATATATTACTAAAGATAGTTTACTTTCTTAACTTTATTATATTTTCCATTGAATTCTATGGTCTCGTATTTGTTTAAGGATTATAACTTCAGGATCTTTTAAGTGCTGTNTAATTCAAAATCCTCTGACTGTCGCTATTTTTCAGCTTAGATGGAATGCATTTTTTCATCATGTGATTCTTTGTGAGGTGTGAAAGTATTTTTCTGCACATAACACCATGTAGCCATTGCAGCAATCCTAAAGGATCCAGTTTGACTTAAGGAATTGGAGAGCATGTAATAATGTTTGGTCATTACAGTGAATTTACTGACTGTGTTTTTATCAACTGAAATACTATTTATTGCAAATTTGGGAGGAGAATCCAGTGAGATAAAAGGACAGCTTTTATGTATTATTTTGTGTATTTGTCACTAGAGTGGTAATGATGTATTCTCCTATATTTTTAAGTTCATCCACACTTTATGACTTGTGAGGATGTTGCTGTTAAACAGAGAGAGACTGTGAAGTTATTTGATGTTTTCTGGCTCTTAGGTGAGCTGACACTGTGTTGTATTTTTTTTTCCTCTCCTTTTTGTTGTAGGTAGCTGATATAGTTCAGTGCTACGTGATGGAATTACAGCAATAGGAAAAATCAGAAAACCTTTTAAATATGTGAAGGGTGTATTTCTTATTTCATCACTTTTTCTGCAGGTTTATNTATTATATTTTCCATTGAATTCTATGGCCTTGTATTTATTTTTTAATGATTATAACTTCAGGATCTTTTAAATGCTGTTTGCTGGAAGAATTTTGATGAAATAACAGAAAGAAACTAATTTTTTATGTCTTAACTTTCAGTGTGTCCTTTTTATTAAAAAAGGCAGATATCAAATACTAATTTCTTGTTTAAAAAAAAAGAAATTTCAAACATGGAACTAGTAAAAGACACATTTCAACACATAAGTTAATTTTTTCTTTCCACCTCTGGAAATGATATCATATATAATATAAATTATATATATATTATANATTGCAAATTTGGGAGGAGAATCCAGTGAGATAAAAGGACAGCTTTTATGTATTATTTTGTGTATTTGTCACTAGAGTGGTAATGATGCATTCCTATATTTTTAAGTTCATCCACACTTTGTGACTTGTGAGGATGTTGCTGTTAAACAGAGAGAGGCTGTGTGAAGTTATTTGTTGTTTTCTGGCTCTTAGGTGAGCTGACACTGTGTTGTATTTTTTTTTCCTCTCCTTTTTGTTGTAGGTAGCTGATATAGTTCAGTGCTACGTGATGGAATTACAGCAATAGGAAAAATCAGAAAACCTTTTAAATATGTGAAGGGTGTATTTCTTATTTCATCACTTTTTCTGCAGGTTTATAGAAGTATTTGCTTTTAACAGACCTTTCTTGGGCTGGTATGTTATTGTAAGTTTTTCTGATGAAAATAGTGATTTTTGTACCTCTTTAAATTGACTAGGCAATCTTTCACTCAACTGATGGTCTGTTTATCTCTTGCTTTTTTGAAACAGCCTGCTTGGATTCACTTCTTATTCCACCACTGCGAACAAGTGCTGTTTTGATGTTCATACACATCACAAATTCACCTAATTAAAGTACTCATGAAACATACTTAATTGTTGTGCAGTAAAGCAATGGGCATTCACTGGCCTTGGATAAAAATTTGGGCTGAACAGAGCCAGACAACGTCAAAGTCACTGGTTAGTCAAAGAACACTTAATGGTGAAATGTGCTTTCAGACACAACTTCAGGCTTTATTTCTCTTACTATCACCAGTTGATTGCAGAAGTGGAAGAGGTGTATGGATTTGACCATGGGAGGGTGATGCCTGACCCCTGCCCCTGCCTGCCTGGAGGCTTTATTCAGACCCTTGGGTGGATAACCCGAGGGCCAAGGTAACAGCAACTCACCATTATTGTCAGCCAGGAGGTCACTGAGGAGGGTGTAGAACAGTCAAAGCTGCTGTTGATCCCTGAGGTACAACTCTAGTTCTGGCCTTCAGCTAAACTTTGTTGCACTGATGGCCACCCTCCAGGGGTAGCCATTCAGACAATTTTCAACCCACCTTGCTGCCCATCCAGCCCATACTTCATCAACTTCATCTTCCCCTCATAGATGCAAAGGTCAGAAATTTGTTGCCCTGCTTGGTCAGCTGGAGTTTGTGTCCTGCTGCCTCTGGCATTGCCTGTCAGATCTGCTCTGTCTTCCCATGCTGCAGATTTCAGAATAATAATGTATTTATTTCATAAATTATTAAGGAGTCTAGAGAATGTGAATCAAAGCTCCTTAGCTCCTAAGTGCTAGTCACCCTCACCTTTATTTATTATCTATTTTAGCCCTTTTTGCTCCATTGTTCCTTTTTCTTGAAACTTCCTTCATTAATAGATGAATGAAGCTTTTGTTTCTCTTTTCAAAATACTGCAAAGCAAAAACTGTTCCAGCAATGTGTACATACACAAACATCTATGTCTATTGGGGCAGGAATATTTTTTTTTGTCTGGTCTGCCACTTTAAATTTTCTTAGATGTATCTTTCTATTTCTAAGTAGGACCCTAAATGGGCTGCATTCTGCAGTCATGTTTTTTCTCACAAAAAACTTGCACACTTTAAAGGGCTTAGTAAGTAAAGATATATTCCACTTTTGACCTGGTTGATACAAATTAAGATATTTAATCACACAGCCTTGTTAAATTTGCAAGAACTTGGGAAAGTAATCATTATTGCCCAATATATAGGATATGCAGTGCAATGAGTAATTATTTTGGGAAAAAAATTCCCACAGTTTTTACAGCCTGTCTAAATGGGATCACAGAAAAGTTGAAGTTGGAAAGAATCTTCAGTGGTCACCTGGCCCAACCAGCCTTTTCAAAGCAGGGTCAGCTTGAACAAGTTGCTCAGAACTCTGTCCAGTTGTGTTTTTTGATATCTCCAAGGATAGAGACTACATCCTTAGCAACCTGTTCCAACAATTGACCACCCTCAAAGTTAAAAAGATCAATTTTTTTTCCCCTTGTTTAAGTGAAATTTCCTGTATTTTGGTTCATGCCCACTGTGTCACCACATGGCTTCAGCTGTTTTTTGGACAATGTCTCTCTGTTCCTCCTGGATTGTCTGTTCTTCTTGCACCTCTCCTATGCTTTGAACAACCTCGTCTGATGGAAGAAGTCCCTGAGCATGGGAGGTTGGAACAAGATGATCTTAAGGTCCCCTTCCTACCCAAACTCTTCCATGATTCCTTCCTTTGTTTGCATTGTTAGGAGCTCCTTGCTCATCCATTTCTGCCTCCTTTGGTTGATTATCTGCTCATTGTGATGGACCATACTTGGGCTTGGTGGAGCAGATGAGACAGCTCTCCTTCATCCCTCATCTCTCCATGTCTGTACCCCTTGGATGCCTCTATAGCCTTGTGTCCTTTTAAAAAAAATGGAGAGTATTGTTCTCACTTTTTGTTTTTTTGTCTCCAATGTATTTTTCATGTTTTGGTTGTAATTGGCTATGTTTAAGCTTTCCTTGAATTTTTTTTTCAATCATGAATAAGTTTCATCTTGTTAAATTCATATTGTAAAACTAATGCTGTTTCCCAAGCCTTGGGGATATCCTGCCTGTGTAATTACAGGTTTATGCTGCAACTATGCAGACATGATTATTACCAATAGTACGAATAATTGCACTGCTTGGCTGGTTTGTGGTCGGGGCTGTCTAGTACCTCAACGTGGGACAGTTAAAATAAAAAATAAAAAAGAAAATTGCTGAAATGCTTGTAAGCAATGCTCCTGACTGGCAGTTTTGTTTTCAATGGCTGTGCAGGAATGATGAGATTTAATTGACAATAAATCCTGCAAGGGTAGAACTCCTGGATTTTGTCCTAATTACTGAAAAGATGATGAGTGTAGGGAGCATTATACAGTTACATTGTTAATTTGGAAGCAGTTTTTTCCCACCCCTTCTAGAAATCCTGCTTCATATAAACAGAGGTAAGTACAGGACAGTGTATGTTATGTTTGAAGTTAGTTCTGTTTAAGAAACTACTTAGCAATGAATTGATGATTAGATTAATATTAACATTTTTCTTCACTTGTTTAAGGCTTTTTTTTTTTTATATTTATATTTTGACCCATCCCTCTGTCAGATCTTGACTTTGTGGGAGGTTGTTCCTGTGTTGTGTTCCCCTCGTCCCCAGCTGTGACTGTGTAATGGTACATCACAAACACATGCCTGGAAAGCTTTAAATTTTGAGGTTTCCTTTGCACTCAGAAACTTAAAAAATATAGATAATTAATAGTAGCTTAAAGTAGGATTAATGCTAGTTAGGAAAGCTGTTGACTGTTGGTATGTAATACCAAATGTATCATTTTTCACTGATGAGTTTTCCTTTCTACAGTACTGCTTTAGTGACATTTAAACCTAGATAACTACTGTGATGGGGTAAATGATACTTTGGAAGACAATGTTTATTTGGATATAAATCACAGGTTTAAATCCCAGTTAATACTGTGCTTACTGGCTAAGCAGGTGATAGTGACAGCTGACTGTGGCCAGGAGAGAAATAGCATTTCCAGGGTAGATGCTTGTAATAAAAGCAAAGTTAAAATACCTTCTGATCAAAGTAAGAATTATTAAATATTTGGGTTAGAAAAGATGAGGAGGTGTTCAGAGGGAGAAAGAAAAGAAATGAATCTGTACAAATTACAAGCCCAAAATCTTGGGATGTTTAAAAAATGTCACTTGGACTGCATAAATTGAGAGAAGGCTTTGGAGCAAAACCAAGCAGCATCTATATACTTATCTTTCCTTTCTTTTTTGATTCCCCTGCTTATTTGGTTTTCAAGTTTCTCTCCTGTATTTAGTTTTTCAGGGTAAATGGTAACCACCTGTGGGTCCTGTTGCTGTAGGTGCCATGATCATGATGAGATGGACACTGGTTTACCTGAGCAGTGCCCAGTTATGTCCTGGTGATGTTGCTCTAAGGTGTTGAAGTGTATTGGGTGTATTTCCACTTCACTGCACAGTTTAGTGTTGAAATTAGCAATGCAGAAATCTGTATCAGAAGAGTTTCTGATGGACAGGATTATCCATTCAAACCTTCCTTGGAGGTTCAGAGTGGTGGGGAGATACTTGACTCCAAAATACTGCTGGAAAATGTGGCACTATATGTAAAATAATACCTTAAAATTGTTATGTGATAAGGGAGAGAAATGGGATTAAGGATAAGATGATCACAGGTAAGTTTGTCACTGTACAGCTTCAAGAATTTAGAGTCAGATTAGTTCTGGAATAGTTTCAGTCCCATGGAAAACAGTCTTTTATTCTTTTTCAAGCATTTGCTTTTTCTGAGGAATCCTGTAGCTTTAGTCCTACCAAGAGCAACAGAAGGACCTTTATTTATAAACTTCTGTAAATGTTTCATGTTTGTTCTTCTTATTGTCACAGAGTTTTCCCTTGGTAAGGGATTTCCCTCTGTTTCTGAAGAGGATTTGAGAAGGGGAAACTGAGATGGAAAAAAGTAATTCCATAGATAATAAGGAAGGGAATGCAGCAGCTATTAAACTAAAAGAGATGTTCTTGTCAAAATAAATGTAGTAGCAAGTAACAGTCTTTTTAATTTTCATTTTTGTGGTGTTATACTAGTCAGTGTTTTAAAAGCAATGTGAAAATCTCAGTTACACATGAATATTTAACTGATATGTGAGCTCTAAAGCTTTGGTTTGTGATTTGTCTCCAAAAATGGTACTTTGAAAGAAAGTATTCTGAAGTGGCAGATCACAAGTATGCGTTGAAGCTTAAAATGTTTTTCTTTGCCCTTAGTGGTGTTTTCTCATCAGCTTTTTATATATCATTAGTTGTTTTTGCTAGGGTTAATTCAATTTAGTGTTTGGAGAGAACAGTTCTCTCAGAAATAAAAGCCACTTTCTCGTGGCTCAGTTTTTTTCTTGTTTTAAAAGTAATTTTAAGATTCTCTGACACGTCGATGCCACGTGAGAGGAGAGACTGCTGTTTAGCAGGTTCATGTAAGCACAAGTGGGAGGCTAAATGAGGTCAGTCACATCGACAGGAGCTCCTGCTGTAGTTGGCATAACTTGCTCCACAAGTATGGAGAGTAAGGAGAAATAATTTGTGAGATTAAATGTAGTCGGGTTTTATTTTTCACTTTTTCATATTTAAACCCCATATTGATAAAGTGGACTGCTAACCTATCCTTTCTGAACAGTTTTTTCTAATATCTGGAAGGATTCTTGTATTTACGGTGAAGAATTCTACTTAAACTTATTTTTCCAAAACTGAAGTGCAAATACTGTGAGCTGTTGGCATTGGAATTAATTCCTTGTTTAATTCTGTGGCAGTTTTTGGACCTGCAGTGTCGTTCTCTCGATGTGATTCTTGCTCAGCCCTCCTTTAACTCTTGTCCCTTCCAGCTGGGTGTCAGCACTGGGCCATTTGCAGGGTAGTGCTGCCACTTCTCCCTTGCCCCCAGGCTGATGCACAGGGTTGTGCAGTGAAGGAAAGGTGTCACATTGGTACCTTTTCCAGTCATCAGTGTCACCCCACAGCCCTTTTTCTGGCAGACAGATACACGTGACTTCAGTGAGGGGTGTCCTAACCCAACTCCTGGGACGCCCTGACACGTGTTCTATGGACTGCTCAGCATGGTTGGGCTTGGAAGGGAACCCTGGAGATCATCTAATCCAACCCCACTGCTAAGGCAGGTTTCCCTGGAGCAGGTTGCACAGGATCACATCCAGGCAGGTTATGGATCTCCAGAGGACATTCCACAGCCTTTTTGGGCAGCCTGTTTCAGTGCTCTGTCACCCACAAAGATGTTTCTCCACATATTCAGATGAAACTTTCTGTGTTTCAGTTTGGGCCTGTTGCCCCTTTTCCTGTTCCTGGGCACCACTGAGTCTGGCCCCGTCCTCTTCATTATTTTTTCCCTCTTTCTCAGAAGCTCATGTCTGTAAGTATCCTAAATTTGGAATGTTGAGCTGGTACAAGCACCTGTAATCCTCAAAGGTCACTTTCGTGGATCTACAGACTTTTTTTTTGTTTTTACAATACACTTAAGAAGCAATTTTTTTTTCTCATTCCTAAAATGTTCATATCTTAGTTGAGTGTATTTAATGAATGGAAGATTCTGTAGTGTGTTGCAAATAGAGAGTTTATTGCATTTTAACAATTGAGATTATAGTACAAAGGATTTTTGGTGCTGGTTTATGATGTTAGATTACTTTTTTGTCTACTTTCAAAACACTTTGAACTATTTGTCTTCTTTGTGTAACATACCAGATTCTTCATTCAAATGCTCGGTAAAGCATTTACCTAAAGTAATAAATATAATATAAAAATTTTGTTTGGGCAGGGGAAGACTTGTTTTGTTCTCTGATTTAAACACATTGTTTGGGCATAAATTTTAATGCAGCAATTCAATACTCAGTGTTTTGGGACATTTCAGAACCTTAACCAAGCTTGCAGTTTTGTGTTGATTTATTTAGGTAGCAGACTAGTGTACACTGGGATACCCAAAGATTTCTTGGAAGAAGATAAACTTGAAATCTGAACTCCAAATTTTACCTAATGACAGTAGATATTCCACAAAATTGGAAAATGTACATAATTCAGGTTTAAAACTTGGCTTCAAATTAAAAGACAAAATGTATGGATAAATGATTTTAAACACAGTACAATAAATCAAACATTGAATTAAATCTGTTTAGAAATACCACTAAATAGCGTAAGACATTAGTGACTGATTATACAAAAATGAGAACCCATCAACTAACTTACATTAAGGACACCTTGTAAGACAAATTATACCTTACTAATAGGCTTTAATCCTACCTTAAAAGGTAGGATTAGAAATGTAAAGCTTTATTCCTGAGGCATCCAAACTAAGACTGTTAAAATTTGTATTGGGATCAGACCAAAGCTTCATTTAACCTGTTATATCATCTCCAGTGCTGGCCAGCAGTGGATTTCAAGGAAGGGGTACAAGAAAAGGGGAAACATACAGGGATACTTCCACAGGATGCTTTCCTAACCTCTAGCTATGTGTAGTTCAGACTTCCTGAGCTAGAGCTGTCTTTGTTTTTAGTAGCTCTCGATGAATGGTTCTTCCATGAGTTTATCCAGCTGCTGTTTGAACCTGTCTAAACTCTTAGCAGTAGCTTCCAGCAAGTTCTTTAATTCTGTGAGCCTCCTCTTCCTGCTTATACAGCATGACTTATGACAGTTATAAAAATTCCCTGATCTTTGGATGGGAGGAGTGGTTGGAAAAGTTAAAGGGTCTTACCTGTTATTTCCGTGAGACAGTCTAGTAACAGCAGTTAGTCTGTTTGGTGTGTGATAAATAAAGCAACTAGAACTTGAATGGGACAAAAAAAATTGATTTTGTTGTGTCCTGTGTCAGTGACTGATGAGCTGCACAATCCTGGCCAAATTATGTCACTTTTCCATGAGGTGTAATGTCCTGGTACTGACTCTTAGTGTGTTAATGCAGATGAGTGTTTTCCGAACCAGGACTGACTCATGTCCACCTGCTTTGAGCCAAGTGCAAAACTTCCTTCACTTCTTGAGAAATAAAGTAATGACTACGTCCTGTTATAAAATGAAGTGGTCATCAAGCTCACATTAAGTAGGCTAAATCCAGAGGAATGTACTCTTTCTTGACAACTGTGGATGAAAGTGTTCTGAGAGCTACTTAGTCTTTTTAGACCATGCGAAGAAACTACAGTATGACTCTTACACTTGGTCTGTGGGTCATCTTGCAGATATTTTAAATTACACAAATCACATTGGCACTTGACTCATGTTTTTAAAAATTGGAGGGTGCTGCCAGTAAGCCAAGAAAAATAACTTAATACTTTAAACTTAGGATATGTTCTGCTTACATTCTTATTGTATAAATTCCCTGAAAACACCTGTAATGCTCTAAAGCTCAGTGTTTATTTTTGAAATGCAATTAGCATAAGAAAATGTACTTTTTGTAACCTGTTCCTCGAATACCATGTGCATACAAAAAAGTACAGCTGTAACCAAAAAGGAAAACCTTTGACCAATGCCTTGTAAAGTTGTTCAGTGTCTGTGTACTCCCCAAAATGTAATTCAAGATGCTCCTTATCACTGCTTGGCTGCATGGAATTCGACTGAATTTTTAGCATCTTAAGTTAATGCTAATCATTGGCACAGAATTCCTTTTACATTAACCCAGAAGACACTGAAATCAAGCAATTTTCTAATTGGCTGGGCTAATGGTGTGTAGTATATGCAATGAGGAGAAGCTTTTGTGTAGAAGTTTGATTCTTCTCCCCCACCCCCCAGCAGAAGTTTCTGCTTGTAATGTGTAAAGTGAGCTAGTTTTGTCCAATTCTTATTTTTAAGGAAGTGAAATAGGGCCTCTCTTGTGAACTTCATCCAGTCACCTGGAAGGTGTCCCTGCCCATGGAAGGGGGTTGGAACCAGGTGATCTTGAAAGTCCCTTCCAAGACAAACAATTCTGTGCTTCTATGTAAGTTCTAATCTCCATTTTTAAGATTCAGGAAAGTAATTTAATTCATTTATCACCTGCTTTGTTGGATGATGCTTGTTTTTAAGTGAAATAATAGAATTTTCTTTTGTGCAGAGGTCACAAAACCCAACATGAAAAGAGAATTTGAAATGCTTTGTCATTTAGTAGAAATGGCTACATAAAATGCAGTGGAAGAGCAACAAACTGTAATTGTGTGACTTTCAGATCTTTGTACTGTTATGAGCAATAGTTTTCTAAGTTTTGTACCATTATAAGCTTTTTTTCCTTCATCCTTGGACAGGAGTCATGGTGATGATGGATACATGGGTCATCATGGTAAATCCCTGCACGTTCTCTGTGCATGGCCCTTCCCAGTGCTCTGGTGCTGAACCATGGAAGCAAGAGCTGGGTGAGGATGTGATGTCCAGGTGGTGCAACAGGAGCCAAAGGCAGATGGATCTCAGCATGGAACATGATGCAATGTGCTGTGTTTGGTCACAGAGGTGGAACTTGGGGGCAAACCTTAAGGGTAGATGTTAGGAAGACAGTTGAGGAGAGGAAGAGGAACCTAAAATAGGATATGTGATGGCAGGTGAGCCACAGAAAGATAAGGAGGAAAGAAATAATAAAGTAGTTATGGATAAGAGTAAAAACTGGACTATGAGAAATCAGTATTGGGCCTCTAAGCAAGAGTTAGGTGCTAAACCTGAATGGTACCTGGTGATTCTGTGGATTAAAGCAGAAAGGAATGAACTGATTCTTGAGGTGTGTTCATTAAAGAATTTGGAAATAAGATCTGGTTCTTATTCTCAATATTTCTTTGCTTTGTTTTAAATAGTAGTATGTCCTTCAAGTATCCACATAAAAAAATCTTCAGAAGTAATAAATGACTCTTCGTTTTTACATGCAGCTGTGTTAAGTCAAGTGATAGGTGATAATTTCTTGGCTCTAAAGATTCCAGAATTGCTAATGATTCTTACATGCAGTAATTGTTTGCCTTGGGATTAAGATGTGTGTTTATTATTTTATTTTTTATCACAGATTGCTTTTTGTGAACTATGTTAAAAGAGCAACAGTGTCCCAAAATGAAGCATAAAATTAGGAAATAATAAAATAAATCATGGTTACAGAGGTAACCTTTATCTCCTTGAACTGCCACTAATTACTGCTTCTATCATGCTGGAGATACTGCCCTGGAAAGCTGGAGCAGTTCCTTAGCACTGATTAATCCCATTTCACAGACTGACTTAAACGGACATCAGGCCTTTGCTAAAGCCATTTCTGGAATCAGTCACACTGTTGATAAGCTTGATCTGTGAGTGATCTGTGGCTTTCTATAGATAAAAGATTTTGTGAATTATCTTCAAGCAGTCAGGTATTGGAATCTTGTTTTATGTCGTACTGCCAAATCTGGCACCTTAAATAAAAGTGTTGTGCCAAACAGTGAAATACACTTGTTCTTATTATCTAATAGCATGCAAACAGGGTTTATTACAGACTGAACTTGTGCCAGAAACAACTACCAAGAGTAATGATGGGAATAAGATTTTTTTAAAGAAACAATGCTGCCCTTCTTGTATCTGACTTGTCATCTCTCCCAATTTCTGACTTCAGAAAACTACCTTTAATTCTGGTAACATTTAATACTTTGTATTTAATGCTTTAATGCTGGTGCAGATCTGTCACTGACCATTTTACTCTTTCAGTCCCAGTGTTGGAGGTACTGGTTTTCCAAGTACCTATTCCAGTTTTGGGAGTGCTTGGTTGTTTTTCTCTACCCAGAGTACACTGACAAGAAATGGGTGTCAATGGCTACAGTAAGTTCTTCTAAAGCAGCCAAGTCTTTGCTTTGCAAAGTCAGACTGGTTTGGTAAAGCCTGTCCCAAATTCTCTGCTAAGCCTAAAACTTTGTGGTGGGGAAAAACAGAAAACAAATAATGGTTGCTAATTCTTCACCAAATCACTGACTAGGATGGTCTATAGCAGGTGAAAAGCACAAATGAAGGTTCAGAATTGACAGTTATGTAAACTAGATGCCTTCAGTCCTTCAATATGTCATAGTATCTTCTGGGGACGTTTTCTTGTCACAAGTGATCAATGTTCTTAATACTTGAATGAAAATTTCTATTTGTGATCATCACTTCTTATCAGACACTCTCTAGAAATGTTTATATTACTCTGTAGAGGAGTTGCTACAAATTCATGGCAAAATTTAAGCTTGATTGAATTTGTTTTCTAGCCAGACCTAGTTTATTTGAAAAAAGCTGAATAAAAGGTCCTTTCTTGCGTTACTTGCCTCTGAAGGCTGTGTAAAATCTGTTTTGCTTACTTCGGAGGCTTTATTTAGCAGAGCTTGATTATGTTTTTCCATTCTTTTTGTACTGGCTGTTAGAGACCATTATACTTTATACATATCAACATGTTGGTATTTAAAGGCTTATTCAAAATTTCCATTCTTGGATCATTATCTGGAAAACCATTGCTACATTTCAGTTATTTACATTTTCCTATTCCTTAAAATTTGGCATTAAATAAACTCTTAACTAACCTGTAAATAGTCTCCATCAGGATATTTGGAAACCACCCTGAAAGCACTTTCAAGCTTTCTGCTCCTTCTGGAGTGCTACTTTTATTTTTATAATACTGTTGATTGTTTCAAGGCTCAAGTTTATTTTAAGTGGATAATGGTACACCACAGGTTGTTAGTTTTTCCCCTTAAGATGCTGAGCACTTGAGTATGTTGGTCAATAGCTGATGGAGAGATCTCTCTGATCAAGTTATGTATATGGTGAATTTTAAGACAGAGACATATTCAAAAATACAATTTTTTTTCCCTGGAAGGTTTCCTCCTTAAGATGTGAAATGAATCTTGCTGATTAATTGTGTTTTAATATTTAGTTTTGAATGTGCAGCCCTCCATGACAGAAATGGAGAACAGAGAGTATTATATAGGAAATTGTTTTGATTACATATTTAATTAAGCAAACACTTAAGTGATCTGAAATAATAGTTTTTGTCTCAGCAGGTTTACCACAAAGTGTGGATGAGTATAAATACCTGGTATGAGTGAAGATCATTACTTGTTCTGGTTCTTGTAACCAATTCAATGAAGCAGAATTGGCAGACTTGAGGAAATGACATTTCATTTCTGTAAAACATTAGAAATTAAATACTGGCCATTTCCAATACATTGATGCACTTTGATGGCTGAAAGCTAAATATGTGTAGTATTTTTCAAATGTGGAGATCTGTGACACCTGCACTTCCAGTGTTTTATTGAGGGCATTCTCCTTTTAAGCAAAATAGAGAGGTTTTTTTCCTTGTAGCTTAATTCTTTTGACACCTACAAGCATAGAGACAATGCTGGCAGAAATGGGGTATCTTTACATACTTTCTGAGAGGCTTCGTCAATCCAGAAAACCATATGTGAGTTATAGTAGTAGAACTGTATTTCTATTGTATTTTAATGTGTACTGCCTGTAATACAAGGCATTTCTGTGTATTAGAAAACCAACTCTAATCTAGAAACATTTTTAAATGCTTAAAATAAAAACAAAATTATCTGTTTGCATATAGTCAGTGTAATGTTGTTAAATAAAAAATGTATATAGCTAGAAAAGAAAATAAATATAGTCCTAACTTTCAAATTATGAGTGTAAACAAAGAAAGAGAAGCAGCCATCTGCACATGTATAGTTGAAGTATTAGTGAACTCCACCTTTGGTGTCTTTTTTAGTATAGTTACAGTACTGTACTTAAGAAACTAATGGGATCCTATATATAATATGGATGTATTTTGTTTCATAGCACCGTGGAAATCTATAGTAAAATTGAAGTACTTAATTTTTGCATTAAAAATATCTGGGGAATATGATTATATATTGTAACAGGCATGTATGCGTGATGTTAAAATTAGAGCTTGCTGAAGAGTTCTTTTTAATTGCAGTATGTGTAAGATACTATAGATAAAGTTATCTTTGTGCGCCCTTTCAATTTTACTTGTTCACTGTTGTCATATAGAAACTTGTATCTAAGTAGATTTTACCAACATTGGAAAAATAGATTGCTATACACTATTGGCCATTAAGTGCTTGGCATCCCATGAAGATGAAGAAAGATCAGGTGTGATTTAAACAGTCAGTGAACTTGTGGTTCTCCAAGTACCTTCTACATAATGAAAGAAACATAGGTAGATTTGTGAAACAGAAAAATGGAGGCCCTGTTGCAGTGAAAAACAATGTCATTTAAAGTACTAGAAAGCAGCGAAAAGGTGAGGAGCTGGGATATTTATAAGCATAGTTTAAATTTCTTTTATTGTCCTGGCTGTAATACCTACAGGCCACCACTGAAAGTAATTAGGCAGGTAACAATTGGTGATGGGAAGAAGTTTTTATGAGGAGAGTGGGGAGGCCCTGGCACAGGTTGCCCAGAGAAGCTGTGGCTGCCCCATCCCTGGAAGTGTTCAAGGCCAGGTTGGACAGTGCTTGGAGAAACCTGGTCTAGTGGAAGGAGTCCCTGCCCATGGCAGGGGGATTGGAATGAGATGGGTTTAAGATCCCTTCCACCCCAAACCATTCTGTGATTCCAGGATTTAAAGGTCTTTTCTTTAAAGGTCCCTTCCAACCCAAACCATTCTGATTTTATGATTTGTTTGATCCTTGGGTTCTTACTGTAATACAAAAAAATCATACTTGGAGACGTTGTTTTAGATCTCTCAGGTAACAGATTTTCAAACTTGTTTATTCAGTATGTGGTACCTCTCCCTATGTAGTGTTATTTGAATATATTTTCAGGTTGATTGCCTGACATATAATTAGAATGCATATGATAATAGATGTGAATTTCACTTGTAATTAAATTTCATGATAACACTTCAATGCTTTCAGTGAAGATTTTATTAAAAAGTGAGAAATAGTTTGTCACCCTCATGTTAATGTCACTTTTTCATGGCTGGCTTTTTCTCCTCATATTTCATATTGGATGTTATCAATTAGGATTTTTTAATAAAACACATTTATAAACTTCCTTTTGCTTAAGTTGTTAGACTGTTTTTCTCAATATTTTTATTTTTTTGCCATGCAGCCTGTGTGTGGTCAGAAAATTTGGAGACTGTTGTAGGAAATACTTTACATGCTTCTGAACTCCTCTGTACTTGGGTGATTGTTGAGTGGCCACATACTGTCAATGAGTCGTGCTGCTCTTTTATACATAGCTTGAGTGATTGAAATCTCATCCTGTTAATTGCTGTCATTATGTTCACATTTTTTGGGTTTACAGAGGTTTCATTTTCAGGTTTACAAAGATTTTGACAGTGTGTTCTTGTCTTGCTTAAATTTCTTGTGGTGCAGCAAAATGTCAATTAACAAATGGCGTTAAGTCAAACGGACGGAAATCTGTTTTTCATTCATCTTTCTGCAGCATCTTTTCATCAGCCATACTTTTCAGGTAATGAGGAGAGTTCATAAAATTATTGCACTGTTATTTAGATATTTAGATTCAGCAGTAGATCAGATTTGTATTTTAAATGGTTTTTTTCCACTTGTATTTCTGTAGTGTGAAAAACAAGCTGAAAAGACCCGGGCTTGCCTGCAGGCTCTGTTCCCTGCTCGGGTAGATGTGAGTGTTCTGGGACACATTGGTTAGGTGATATTTGACTTACCCAGTTGTCAGAGGAGGAGAGACAAACACTTTATAAACATTTTAGAATTTATGGTAGTATTTTCTTTATGGGATGTAAGGAAGGATTTTCCAACCTGACCCATTTTGTGATTCTGTGATGTTCTCTGTAAGCACCAATATCTTTCAGAGGTGCCAAGTGTTAGGTAATTTTTACTGTTCTCTTCCTGTTTACTGTCAGCACAATGGTGTCCATTGCAGCTGGGCACTTCTCACTTCCATTTTCCATTGTGATTAGCTACAGAGACCTAATAATTTAAGCTAATTTTTGTGTTGTACCTTTACAGTCCATGGCCTTCTCAGAAAAAACCGAGACGTACCTAGTTTTGGAAATTTTACTGACTGAGCTGATCTAATAGGCAAGAAATGCGGTCACCTATGAGAGAGGAGGGATCTGAGTAAGTCTGGCAGTCCTGGGAAGTGTAACACTCTGGGGGTAGGAGATTGCCATTTCTCAGTCTTGCTGAATTGTCTGTACTTGGTCTTGCAGAATAAAGTTTTAAGAAGTTTATTTTCACGAACAGTTTGTTGAACCTAAGGGTGTTGTGTAGGAGTCATCACGGAAATTGTGAGGCCAGAGTGGATAGGGAAGGAAGTGATAAAAAATTTAATACTGGAGAAAGAATAGGACAGAAGGAAGGTGTTGGGCAGGAGGAAGTGAGTTGCAAGTTTTTGCAGGAGCATAGTTACAGTGTGAGAGTCAATTAAAGAAAATTTGAATGTGGAGGTGAGTGTAAATCATTGGAAAAATCTTTTGGTGAGAAGTTAAAATACTATGATGCTTTGAAGTGATAGAAGTGTACAATGATTTCATCAGCACTTGTAAAACTCTGAGGAAGAGAATAAGCCAGAAGAGAAATTTAAAGAGTTCAAGTGGGAAATGAACTGCATATGATTTGCTAGTGGGGATAAAGACAGATGGATTTTGGAATGTACAAATCATTTCTATGCTCCATTGGAAATGAAGGTAGAGCATTTCAGATGGCAGCTGGCTTTATGGTTGATGTTTATTTGCAATGGCAGGACACTGGACTGTGCAAATAAGTAGGTTTCCATTAATGGCCTTCATAAAGAATGCCTGAGGCAGAAAAATGGGGATTTCAATATCTGTGAACTTAGGGATTGCAGGAATGAAAAATTAAGCTCAGTATTAGATAAAATTCACCTAAGTTGAGATTTGGACACTAAAATCCACCTAAGACTCAGACAGCAGTTAAGTCCTATTTTCTTTGGGACTGGTCTTTTAGAGACCTACCTGGTCTTTTATACAACTTGCATAGTTTATCACTCCCTGTGGAAATGTAAACTGAATGATGATCAGAGGTCCCTTCCAACCAAAATTGTTCTGCAGTTGTATTTAGTTTGGTGGTTTATAGCATACTTAGCTTTACTTCCTTGACATACACTCCAAAATGCCTGTTCTGGAAAGTGGGCATCTGTCTCCCATCTGTCTCTTACCTACAGACAGGTTTAGGAAGAGACACTTGAATTCTGCCCCTGTGTTCCAGATAAAAGTTAAATGTAGGATGGACCATTTTGTTAATAATGCCCATTTTTTCAGAGTGTCTTTGTGGCATCTGCCTGGACTGTAGCCTGCTGGATCAGGTTCCAGAGGGTCTTGAGTAGCTCTGATCCTTGATCCTCTTGGGCTGGACCAAGGTGTCACCAGGGACAGCAGTCCTGGGTACTAAACTGAGAACCTGACCTTTGATGGCCTGTGGGTTTATGGAGAGACTACAGAATTCTGCAGTTGTGGTACCTGTTCATGGAGCTTCAAACCAACTGTGGTTTGAAGTGAATATACTTACATTTGGTAGGGGGTGGTTTGAAACCAGCTTGTCCCCTTCCAACTGAATGTCCTACACATCTCTGGTGGCATGGGTTGGAAATGGTATTATCTTACTTGTGTGGAATCATCAGAGGAAAGAAAGTTATTAGAGGAAGAGACAGAATACATTTAACGAGCCAGTGTGACACTGGAGTACAAGAGGCTACTGTGAAGAATAAAGATTTTTTTTGGTGGTTTATTTCTTTATGGAATATTGGCTCCTTGTAAAAGTTACTCTGTTGTTGTTAACTCAAATTTCTTCTGAGATGCTACAATTCAAAAATCATTAGGTAGTGTGTTTCATAGTAAAACATACTGTAATTAATACTTTTAGCCTGATTTATAAGAGCATGTATTTTTCATTTAATTCTAAAGTTTACCTTGTGCATGCTATCTCTTTTTTCCTTTTCTCTTTAAATACATGTTTCATTCAGGGTCTGCATATCTTCAGTGCTGACTATGTGAAATCTTACTTGCTGTGATTTGAATTGTGGCATCATAAATTAAAGTACTGAGAGGTTACCAATTTTATTTTCCTGCCTGAGCAATGTACTGCCGAGAAAGTAAAACAAATTTAACAAATATAGAAATTTAAAATGCATAGGTTTCTGTGCCGTTAACATAATTTTTGAATGTGAGTATTGAAGTTGAGACCTTCTCTTCAGTATATTGATGTTGGAAAATGAAGAGACTGTGTGGTGACTGAATTTCCATTGACACTTTTTTTGCCATTTCTAGCAGTACTTACTTCAAACATTGAAAGTTTCACCTCTGTTATTTCAACTGTTCCTTGAAAATGGCTATTTCAAATCAATATTAAAGCTACATGTCTCATGCTGGCCTGTCACGTGATAGTATCATTTATTTTCACTTTTAAAATTGCTGATCACAGTGGAAAATAACTTTAAATACAATTTTAGCTATTTTATTATATCTGTAGGTATTTTTACAGCCTCTCTTAAGAGGTGCAAAAGAAGAAACCAATTTTTCAAGTACTATTTTATTCTTTGCTATTAATTTAAATAATGTTTAGCTCAGAAATGCTACTTCTGAGTTTCATTATTTTTTAGATAAAAGCCATTTAAATGAGGCTTCATAAAAAAATAATTATTTTTATTGCATGATAAAAACCATGCTTTAAAGATGGAATAGGAGCAGAGCCCATGTTGATCCAAATAAAAAAATATACTAGTTACAATTTTATCTTTGTAGCTCATAGAGAAGAAAAATGTTATTTAGTGATGATTACAAGATAGTAAAGCAACATTAAGATCTAGCTTGGCTTTCTGTTATTTTACTGAATTTATATATTATTTAGTAGTATTTAGTATGTAGGGAATTGGTTGAGGCTTAAAATCACTAGCAAAAATAAGGTCCTTTTCTGGAGTAACTTTGGAATTTCAGTGTTTCAGCAATGTTTCAGTGATTTGATTTCATTTACTTTATCTCAGCAAGTACCCATGAAATAATTTTTAATAAATCAAATTCAAACATGTGCTGGAACATTTGCCAAGATTACAGTCTAGTACCAGCCACTGCTACCTTAAACATAATGGTAAAATTCGGAAAAGAAATTTTATATTATTTTTATTACAGCAGGAAAATATTTTTGTGGAAAAATAGTACTTAAGCAGCCTATTTTTCATATTCTGCAAGTGCTGTCATGAGGAAGAGATGTAGACTCACTGATCCTTCCATCATTCACCCGTTCTCACCCTTTCTGCTCAGGGAAATCGATGCCACCTTAGTTTATTCTTACAAAATTCCCCATGTGAAATGCTATTGCGTGGATACTGTGTGTCAAAAGCTGGTGTTTCTGTTTCTAAAAGGAGTACAGTTATTCTAATTACTATTTTACAGGAAATATATGAAGCTGAGTATCTGAAAGCACCGCGTTTGGGCATTAGGGTGGTTTTGTTTTGGATTCTGAGAGGTAGGATCCTTTTATTATTCCAAATGTAACTGGAATAAAATCACTGCATAGTGGAAACCCCTTTCTTTTGGCATCTGAACAGCAGTTTCAAGTGTGTTCTGTTGCTTAAAAGCTATACAAAGATGGCATGGTTAACTGAAATTAGAAATAAATTTAGCAAATTAAATTTTACAAAGACTCTATGTGTGAAAAATCAGAAACTGGATAAACTGATGAAATAATTTTAAAATGTGATTCTCTTTAGGAGCATTTTCTGGTCACAGCATAGTAGCAAAAATTTGTTAACGTTGTAACATTACTGAAGTGAGCAAATAATGCAAATTTTTCAAATCCGAAGTCAAAGGACTGAAGTGACTCCAGTTGCAGCTGTTTGGGGGAGTGTCCTTTGGTGCAGCCGAGGAGCAGCACATGAGTGTGTATGGAATAGCTGAGGGAGCAGCTCTTGGTTATTTTGGAGTTAATCACCTTGGAAATGAATTTATTCTGGTGCTTTAATCAGTTTGGGTGGGTTTTTGTTTTTGATAGCCTAGAATTGTAAACAATATGAGATTGATAATGCTTTAAAAATAAAAATAAGCATCTCATAGGTGAGGAGCAGTAGTAAAAACCACTGTGTGGCTTTTAATATTTCTTGGGGTTCTTTATACTTTGCCTGCTTTACCGTGATACTATTCAAACACTATTTTCCTTTTTATTATAAAAGTTTAAATGTGGCTTTTGAAATAATCATTTTTTATACAAAGCAGAATGTCAGGACAGCGGAATTAAATCGTGACTTGTTTGAAATGTGAAGGCAATAAAGCTGCTGCTTGGACACTTGGATTCTGAGGGGCTGGGTGTTATGAGTAGGCATTTTTAGGCTGGGCATGATGAGCTCAAATAACTTGCAGAGTAAAGTGTACACATTGAGGTATGGGAATAGTGCATTTTCCATTGTCAACTGCCAGGCAAGTCAAATTGCAAAAGAAGAATGGTATTAGTTACACATAATTTTAAAGTAGTCTGAAAAGAAGCAGCACACTTACATTATTGACATGAATGTAATTTACCTACATGAATTACATGAATGTAAGTGTATGGTTTTAAGCAGCGTCCTTTTCTGAACAGAATTAAACCAAGAAGCTGTGATCTGTTCTAAGTTCAGCTCAAGGCAGCCTGCTAGAAGTTAAATAACATTAATGTTTTAGTTGGAGCTCGTGTAGAAGAGGTATTATTTTAAACAAAAATGAAGTCTACAGCTATCTGGTTGTGAATGTCTCTCAATTACAGTGGCGTCCGTGGATCTTGGATCTGAATGAAGATTTGGCTAGAAATTCTCCACATCCTTAGTCTGTGTTTTCCTCTGAATAAGAAACAGCATTTGTGAATTACATTTGCTATAATCCGCTCCATACAGGAGGCTGAAATTCTGTGAAAAATGATTATGCACGGTTTAAAATAATTTTGATTGAGGTGGATAGATGCCTTTTTAGTTTAGCTAGTTAGAAGTTAAAGGTATTTTGAGAAGTACTGCCGAGTGGCCAACATTCTGATACTTAGCTAAACACAAACCTATGAATAAGAAGTGACTCTGCCTGTTGCAGACAATCACATTCCAACGGTGGTGTAACTTCCTGCATTTAACTGAACATGAAACATTATTCAGTGAAAAGGAAAAATACTCTTTTTCCTGAGTGTGCTACCCAAGCAATTAGAATGAATTGCTACTACTGTAAAGTGGGGAGTTACTGAATGAGATAATCTGTATTTAAGCTTCCCATAATACAAGCCTACGGAATAAAAACATGTTCTCTTCTGCATCAACTTAAAATATTTTTACAGTTGCAGCTACCAGGTTTATAAAGAGGTTTCTCCTACTTTCACGAAAACGGAACATTTTTGTGTATTATGGAAATAAATTTCAGTTTAACTGCTGAAAGTGCCACGATGCTCACAGCGTTTTCAGAGGAGTTACTGCCTCGCAAGATTTACCCAGCCCCTCACTTTCCAGTTTCAGTCAAAACAAAGAAATTTTTTCCCATCGCTGCACATATGTGAAAACTGCCAAACTGAAGTGATGGCTGAACGGGCATTTTCAGGGGAAAAGAGAGAGCTCGGTACAAAAATATCTATTTGTAAAACTTTTGAACTATTGGTAATTTTTGTAAAGTGAAACTTTGTAGCAATACTGTTAGACTAGAATCAAAGAGTATAGTTAAGATGAAAAATTAATGCTATGTATTTAGTGTCTTATTTCCAGTTTCTTGTTCTGTAGGATATGCTGTGACTTTCATGTGGAAATTCATTCAAATATTATAATTAAAAATGGCATTTCCTTGGTTTCTCATTTGGAACTGAGAGGAGGGATTGTCTGCATCTTGTATAGCATAAATAATATTTTATATACATAAATTTTACCTTGGTTTTGTTTTTAAAATGTACAATATAAATAAACTTATGATGGAGTTATACTGTAGTCGTAATTCCTATTTAAAAAGAAAATGAAGTGGATTTGTCTCTATTTATACAAAAGCACTTAAAGGTGAAATTTAGTTTGTAAATGTCTAGTTTGGGTTGTTAGCTGAAGAGATTCCTGAAAGAAAAGAAAGTACTATTTAGCTTCAGATTCTAATTCATGCAGAAATGTTCCTTCTCAGATGTTACTTTTGAATTAAAAAGGCTAAATTGCAGCTCTGGCTGCAATTATCGGTACATCTTGGCTTCTAGATCAATGAAGGCTGTCCTGTGTGAGAGACCACTATCTAAGAACTGGAAAATCTCGTGAATAAATCCTACAGAAACTCATGTAAAAGAAATGCAGAGAGAAAATATTCATCCTAGTGAAAAAATGTAATTTTCAAGGTGCTGTTTCCCTGTCTCCCAGCAAATTAGAGGTCAAACTCCTGGCAGCTTGTAAACCAGAAACAGTTATCCCATGGCCTCACATAAAAATGCAGCAAGCTATTGCTTATATCCCACCTCTGCGTTTAAACCAAGAACTAACTACTGTTTGTATTTTTAAAAATAGAAGCCTGTTTACTTTGATGAAGCAATTTTGTGAGCTGCAAATATTTTTGACCCTCCCACACCTCTCTCATACTTCTTAATTTTTTTTTTCTTTTGTTTTGAGTAGAAGTAGTGAATCTCATGGATTCTATCTGGACTGTCAGTGGGATATAATATAATTTACTTTACTGTCTGATTCCCTTCCAGACATCTACATGGGTTGAAAACTGGATTATGGTATTTAAGATACAAACTGTCTGCCCTTACTTGTCACAGAAAAATACTTGTCAGTTAAGCCACAAACTCATATAAATAAGACTTTAGTCTTAGAGCAACATATTTCTTAGCTATCTTTGAAAATACAAGTTCTAAAGCTCAGTTCTGCAGAAGTTCTGAGTTCTATAAGCCTTATATACCTTATAGGAAAAAGCATTTTATTTAGGGAATTTGAAAAGACAAATAGGGAAAAGGAAATGGAAGTTGTGCTACATACTTCATTACTGAAAGAACAACTATAGCATAACTGAGAAGAAATAAGAAATGAATAAATGTATGAGGGATTAGTTAACAGTACAAATTTTAATATGGAAGACATTGTTTGTAGTATTTAGTCAAAGCAGATTTTACTTTATAAATCTAATGTACTATTATTGTAGTTATTTTTAATAAAATATTGTGCATACTGTATCTAGGCATTTCCCTGAGTGTTTCATAAAATCAGACAGAAACAGCATGTTTAAATGATTACATATCTTTTATCACTCTTCTACTTGATTAGAACTGATTCCTACTTTCACACTATATTAGCATTTAATATGCTCTGTAATTTCTACAACCCAGAAGGAAGCAAAACCATCACCAATTTGCTGACCTTACCAACATTTTAACTAAATACTTATTTCTGAGTATTCTGATGTTGCATTTATTCTGTGTGTCCGTAGCACTCCTTCCTCGAGGCTTCTCTGTGTGGCAGAAAGATGCCTATGATTAAAACCCAAGAAAATTAGCCAAATGCTAGTTTTTCTTCATCTTGTGAAATATTTCTTGTCATTCACGTTGGATAGTCCAGCATGTTCTTACTGAGTATGTGATTCAGCCTCACTTGGGAAGTTGGTTGTGTTTGTTGTTAAATGATCTAAACCAGAAGCAATATATAAATGTGTTAATCTAAATAACACAGTAAAGGTGTCAGGAAGACTTGGATCAGCACTGTTGCCTGAATTATGGCTCCTTGACCTGCTGTGTTACCTCTGGTCCAGTAGCTTTGCCACACTCCAACCATTTGAATTGGTATCTCCCATGTGGAAAGTTGTCCTGAAAAGCAGCTGGTTGCTCCCGTTCAGTGAAGGGTTTCAGCTGGGCAGTGAAATGCTCTCGGTGTTGGATCCCTACAGAGCACTCGGGCTCAAGGCTGATGGGGTGTCACAGGTCCTTTTTCTGGCAGCTCAGAGACTCTGCGTCACCTTGTCGTGGTGCCCCAAAACGAGATTGAAATAGTTTGGTTGATTAAAATGGAGGGGATATTAGAGTTGGGGAAGCCATCTGCTGTATGAGGAATGGGATCCCATTTAAGGTAAGACCTGCAAGAAGTTGCTGGACCTAAAGAAATTGTTTGCAGCAGTTTGTGCATATTTCCATCCATGATGTGAGGGAATAACCCAGGATTTTGGTTTAACTGAGGATTCTTGCAATTTCTTTACCGTAAGCAATTATTTGTGAAACCTGTAGAGTGCCTGGAAGAGGAGACACATGGATTGGTGGGACAAGGACCACACTCTGGTGGATGACAGGGGTGAAACAGAGATGGGAAGGCAAATTGTACCCAGGCTGGGGCAGAGGCAGACATCGTGCCACTTGAAAGGGGAAAAAATACCCATCATCTTAAGACAAGCAGCCCATCTTCAGACTGACATTTCCAAATCTATGAATGTGCTTTTGCAACTCTAAATGATGTTTAATGCAGTTTTTGTGTGTAGCTTTATTTGTTTGTGTTGTGGTGGTGCTCAAAGAGCCCAGTTAGGAATACGGTGGCTTTATGCAGATGAGAAGACAGACCCTGTTCCAGAGAGTTTGTCCTAAGCCACATGTTCCTAAGCCAGCAGTTCCTTTTTAAGACAGTGGGTGAGCTCGAATGGCTCACATTGTGCAAAATCTGACAGTGGGGGTTTATCCCTAGGAACCAGCTGGATTTTAATTCCTGGAGCTGTGCAAGGAAATTCTAACAGGCTTCTTGTTATTTGCCATTACAGACCTATGATGACTTTGAAGGGCTGGAGCCCAAATTCTTCCACATCTGAGTTTGCTAGTGAAGAAGACCTTTTTCATTTTTAGAACAGGATCTTGTTAAAATCAGGAAATATACCTGCTGCCCGTTGTTAGAGTGGCAATGCTATTTCCTGTCATTTTGGAGGTTAGAACATTGCTAATATTGCAAATGCACATTCAAGTACGTCAAAGTAAGGGAATAATTTATTATATAGAAGTTATGGGGATGTTAAGCACCAAAGAGCTCTTCAATGAGACTATAAATTTCATTTATTCAGCTTTTTCAAATTTAGCTGCAGGACTGTCCTGCCGCATCTCAAGAATCTGCTCAGGAAACTTTGAAAAGTGTTCAAGGAAAACTGTAAATATTGCTGACAGATACTTACTGCATCCGGAGAAAGGACCGAGTTCTCTTTCTGCCTGTTTGGTTTAAGCTGGCCTGTTTCTAGAAGCCAAATGTCTGACTATTCCTATAAGAATGAAAATTTTTGTGTCTTTTTTTTTTTTTCCCCCCCCTGGTTGTTGTTTGGTTTGTTTTGGGGTTTTTTACTTTGTTTAGGGAAATTTGAAGGAAGTAATTGAATTAAATATTTATAAAGGGAAAAAAACAACAAGACTTAAGTTCAAAAAAGTTATGTTTTTCATTAAGAAAGCCCCCTAGAAAATGGACTGCAAAAGCCAATGGCTGTACTCTCCACACCATATTTTCTCCCCAAGTTCCCAGTAAGAAATAAGGCAGACTTGAAATGGATTGATTTTATCCTGTGATCCTTACCTGGCATTCCACTTCTTTACTCTTCTGCTCTATTATTTCTTCTAAAGAATACTTTTGTGTTTAAGATGAAGATTTGCCACTTGCTCTGCTTCTCTCAATATCGCTGTGTGTGAGGTGTATACATTTTTGCACTGTGCATCTTGAGCGTTGTATCTTACTGGCTCAAATATTTTTTTTCATAGTGTATGAGGTGGTGGTTTGAAATGTAGTTGATCCTTTAAGCTCATATTAACAAATGAGCTTTGATTCTGTGTTAAACTTATTTTTTGTGTGCCTTAGCCCTGAATACGACCTTCAAGAAAATCATGTATTTAAATATTTTTCTTAATAGAAGTGCAAAAGTTGGAACTTGAAGTTGGAACAGGTAGATGTTAGTGAGCTGGATGGAGTATTTCTTTAAAAAGAAATAAAATGATTGCTTTAAATACATGTAATCAAACATTTATTAGTACTCTTGCCATTATTTGCATCTCTCAAATGATTTTTTCCTTTAAAGTCTGTGCATAATATTGCAAAACCCTTTTGGGTGGCAGGTGCAGTTAACCACATCACAGTATTCCGGTTCTATATTTACAGCAGGAACTTTCCTAGTTAAAATTATACTTCGCAAACAGCTTAAATTTTAAGCTAATATTTTTCTTCTAATGAGCAGTTGGGAAAGTTTTCCATCACAAAGCATAATATCCAATAAAAAATACCTGTGTAACACAATGTTTCAGAAGCACAGCAATTGCCAAGTGTCCCTGCTGCTCTCCCCAAGCAAAAATTCTATAGCACTGCAGTGTGATGTGCACACCAGCTTATTCTTAGTTAATTAAGGGAAGGTTTTGTGATTTATCTGTATTTATGCAGGGCATCATTTTCATTCTGAAATATTACTGACACCTTTAAAAAAATATTCAGGCTTGATATATCAACACTGAAAAAAATAAAACATGTATGGCTCTCTTGATAGAAAAGATCTTCAAGTTAGGCTGAATAACAGCTAAGTGCCAATTGGTAATTTCATTTTCAATTGGGTTTAAACTGAGAGCACAAAATTGCTGTGGTTCATTCTTAAAATACGGGTTCTGACCTGTCCCTGTGGCTGCAGCTCATGATACCAATTTCACTGTTGTTCCCTCTTGAGCCCTCAACTCCAGGCTTGGGAGTTTTTATTTGTGTCACGTAGCAATGGGAAATTCAGTACAACAGCATTTTATCCATTTCCAGGCTTTTAAGGGGTAAAAAAATTGTCCTGGTTCTGTTTTAATCACAGTGTCCTACTGACTGTCAGAAACATGCAGTATTTCAGATTTAGTAAATTGGAAAGAAAAACATGATCAAGTCAACAGCAAAAATGTATTTAATGTGTATGGTTTTTATCCACTCTGTCATGACCTGTTGGGCACATTTTTATTTCATGGACTGACTGGGACTGTCTTATCTCCAGGTTGGTTTTTTATGTGATGTACATAGCAAAAGGATGCATATTTTATATGTGTGTGTATATATATATATAATCTGACTGTTATTCACTCTGGGTTATTAGGAAATACACAAAATATCTACTCAGGCAAAAATGCAGAAGTATATGAAATTGTTTTAAAAAACAAATATATGAGGCATAAATATATAAAAGCCTTCTATATAAATGTATAAAAGTAAATATATGCCCATACTGCCTCCAAACTGTGTGGTTAGCAAAGCTTGTAGTAAGAAACCTCTGTACCAGAAGAAATTGATCCCAAATTATAACAAGTTGTATGTATTTCTAGCTGCAAGGGATCCGAAAAGATAAAATATTTTTTCTCTTCATCCTTTATAAAACATAAACACTTAAAAAAAATTGTTAATGTGAGCTCATGGATTATTGTTTTTTAAAAAAATTATTAATTTTTTTAAGCCTGTTGCATCTGAAAAGTTCAGATTTCAAGTGTTAAGCCACTGATAGAAACCGTCTTTTGCTGGAGACTCTGTTTGATCAAGAGGAATTATTACCTGTTTCTACTTTTAGTTGAATTTATGTCAGGATAAAATAGTTCACAAATAGCACTTTGAATAGATATTTTTCTTAGTGAGCTCACTTGATTTTACACACGCCAGGGCTGAAGTCTCAGCCCCAGTGACTTTAAACTCCCATCAACTTCCTTGGGATCCAGACTTCTTTCAAGAAGTGTACTTGAGGCAAAAAAATATTGACATTTCCTTCAGGTTTCCAGACTTTTGATGTACTTAAAAAAAAATGTAATCACATTTGTTAACATGTCTACTGTTACCTTTACGTAGAAGATACTTTGCTATTATGTACTGTGTTTTTTGAAAGAAATCCATGTAAAAATATGATATTATTGGATTACTTTAGCTTTTAATAGAAATATGTACATAAAGCTCCAAATATGCAAAAGTAGAATTGTGAAGGGTTGGATTATTTTGAAATGACCTGTGAAACCGGGAGAGGGAAAGAATAATTTGTACATCTCATTTGCTGATGGCCATTAAAATAATTTTGTCCAAAGGTAATGTGCCTTAGAGTATTTGAAATGAAACACACTAATGCAAGAGGATATCTAAGGTGAAAGATGTTTGTGTAATGCTAAACATAACCAAAGAAGCTGTGGTTTCAGCAAAGGTACCAAGCTCTATTTTATCAAGTGCCAGAAGTTGCATAATGAAAGTCTTTCAGTTAAAAAAAATATAAGTAAAGAAAACACAAAAATGCCACCCAGCTGGTAGAGATCTTCCTAATTTTTACCTGATTGTATTTCTGAAGAAATATGGCAGGGCCCTCGTAAATTTTCAACATGAACTGCATTTTTGTTGCCAATTTCCATATCCTTTTAAAAGTGCTGAAGCGTGCATTTGCTATTTATGTTTGCAGTAGACTGAGTACACTTTTACTATTTGTGGTTTCAGAAATTGGAAACAACCAAACAGTGGTGCTATGGTCTAAAAAAATAAATTTTAAACAGCTGTGGGACAGTATTTTTAGAATGGTAGGAGTCCTTCTGAAGACAGACTTGTAACTGTGTCTCTGCACAGGAAAGCTCAGAGGGGTTTGCAAAATCCGAATTGTGTTGACTTCACACCTCTGGCTGCATTGTCCAGGGTAGTCAGACTCTGGGACAAATAGAGCTACTTGGAGGAATAACTTCACCCTGATACTTTTGTGCTGTTCCTATGGATATTTGAATTACTTCAAACAGTTCTTGTATCAGATTCTGGATATGCAGTTCTCCCTAGGTTAATTATGCCTTATAAATGTCATACAAGATAGATAATTAACTATAATTTTATTTATAGAGGTAATAAATGGTTGTAGAAGAGAAAAGTGCAGTGTTATAATTCTGGCTTATTTCGGCATGCCATTTCTGTATGTTCACTAAAACTTATCCTGTATAGTGAATTATTTATCCAGATACACAATGTTTAATGATTAAGATAGATATGTTTAATTTCTTTGCCATTTATATGGTGAATGTGGTCCTGCCACAGATAATACTGTATTACACTTCAGATGTAGTGCTCTGAAAACAACTAATGATTCCAGTTTTTCTTACTTTACAAAGAAAAGTCTTTTAACAATTTTTGTCATGCAACATTTCAGAAATAGCAGATGTTTTTTCATTTACTCAACCTAAGCAATTAATTAAATTTAGTAGTTTAGATTATAAGCCTAGAAAGAGTTCAAAATGATCACATGGTTTAACCGTCTGGATAAGTGTCATTGTAATGTGGCAGCTCCTTTGTGGAGGTTGATGACTTTGGTAACAAAATCATAATGTGTGCCATGGTTTGCTGATTTAATTAATTACTACTTTTGACTTTAGCTGCAGCCAACTGTTGATTTAGAGCTTTTGATTTAGGCTTTCGTAGTTGTTAACTGCGATTACTTAATATAAATTTAAAATCAAATGAATTCTGATTTATAACCAGTTTTTTAATGTCAACTTTTTCTGAAACACAAATTATAACCATATAACCATGGCAAATTTTGCAAGATCTTTGTTTCCCTGACCGGAGAAATACAGTTACGTTTCCCATCTCAGGGACGATGCTGAGTTCTGCTCCTGCCCTGGTACAGTGGGGGCTGCCTGGAACACTTTCTGTTCTTGTGTTGCAACCTCATGAGTTATTTGCCTTTTTGTTTGTAGTCCTCAGTTGTGTGGAGTTGTTGGCTCTTGGATCCAGCCTTCCAGCTTTGATTTCAGGTGACCAACATCGAATGGTTTGGATTGGAAGGGACCTTAAAGCTCATCTCCTTCCACCCCTGCCATGGGCAGGGACACCTCCCACTATCCCAGGTTGCTCCAAGCCCCATCCAGCCTGGCCTTGAACACTTCCATGGACAGGATAGTTGCTTTTGGATGTGAGTTCTGCATAAATAATTGATCTGAACATGTGATCTGTTTGTTGTATTTGGGATCCACCAATAAATGTTATCTGTAGTAGTTTTTACGCCGTAATAATATTTAATTTTACAAGTAGTGAGTAGTGAATGTGTTGATTTTTTTGTGTGTATGATTACACTCAGCTAAGAGTAAAAATAAAGCACAGCACTGACTGTTACTCTCTGAGGTTGTGAATGACCTTACTGTAACAGAATACTGTAATTTAAAAAAAAAAAATTATATGCCCTTGTTTTCAAAAGTTGAGGTCAATTTAATATTAGTTTTGAATTCTGACAATGAATGGCACTTTATATCAGTTCCAAGAAATACACTGTGTGTTCAGTGTATTTGTTGTCAGTGCAAGATGAAAGGATCTGTTGCAATTTTTAATTTTAGGAAGTAGAGGAAGATAGAGCACTTTCTCATCTGAGTTAGAGCACTTTGATAAAGTTACTTTTCTGAAGAGCTTCCCTGAGTACTTTCTTGGAAGAAACAATTCAAAGTGTCTGTTGAGAAGTGTTTTAACTAGAAAAGGATAAATTGTAGAGTAGGGTAGGTAGTGTCCTGCTACTGTCAGTCTTCTTATAACCTACATTGCCAGTAAATACTGATAAAATAGGATTTCTTTCTACATGGCCTTCAGGCAGTGCTTATAATCCTTGGCATCTTCTGCCTATCAAAAGGTGTAGTGTGTCAAAATATTATTTGAGACATAAACTTGGCAGTTTTGTGTTGAATTTGCTTTGTCAGTGAACTTCCTAACTCAGGTGCATTAAGTCCTTATCATTGTCCCCAAAATATTAAAACAGCCATCAGTATTTGAAGAATGTATTATTTATCACAAGATTTAAAAAAACCCACTAGATGATCAGTGTATATATGTGTGTATATGCATGCAAATACTTATTAACATTTCAGTAACACGTAGATAACTTGAGATGAAAAGGTAACAATACATTAGAAATAAACTATATGGAATGTTTTTCATTCAAACAAAATAGACATTATTCAGAGATAGAAATTAAATAATAAAAAGGCTCCAGAAAACGTTCTTGATAGTAATTAATGTCAATGATGGAAAGGTTTTTCCATAAAAATTGAAACTGTATTTACTATCAAGTAGATATTTGGTATACCAGCTTTAGAGCTCTTTGTGACAAAATGTTTTTGCTGCATTTTCAGGAAGTTGTCTTAATGTCATTTTCCTGGCCTTTCAGATCGTCAAATATAAAAATATAAAAGTTTTGGGGAGATTCGTTTCAGAACATCTGTGTTTTGGCTGCTCTTTGAATTATGTTAATTTTCACTTAGACTTGAATGCCAAAATCCAGACATTCTTGAATTCTGCACACCAAGAATTCAGGTTGGATCTTGAGTTAAAAGCATGTCATTTAAAAATGGCAATAATACCCCCTTGTGAGAGGAATAGCTGTTAATCGATATTTTAAAAAAAATAGTTCTAATTGTATGTTTCAATAAATTGCCATAGTTTAGAAAAAAATTTAAAAATTGAATATACTTAAATAGAATAAAAAAACCTTTTCTGTTGACATGACATTCCTGTAATGTTCTATTTGACAAGGTTTAGGTGATCTTATACACTGTGAAAATCTGATTGTTTTATCATGTCACTGCTTCAGAAGAAAGTCTTACACTAACTCAGTAGAAACTCAAGTACTGTTTATGTAATACAGTCTCTACTCCTGATTATAATTGCCAATTAATTACAAAGCTGGTATTTAGATTTCTGTCAGAGAGAATTGGTATCTTAATAGGATGTGTATATTGTAGGTAAATGTGTGAATATCAGTTGTCATTCAAGGTAAAGCTTATGATAAATGGGTTTTACTCCATAGTTACGGATAAGGCAGAAATTTAGCAGTTTGCCAGATGTTTGATCCTACAGTGACCCTCTGCTAGGACTTGGTGTTAAAATTTTTAACTGTCTTTGTTTGCCACTGAGGTGTGGCAGCTCAGCCAATCTACTTTGGGTCTGCCTTGAGTTATGCACCAGGCTGACCCCTGCTTTTCATTATTTGTAAAGATAAGAATTGTTGCAGTGATTGAAAATTGATTATCCCAGTAGTGTTCACGTGGTTTTCAATATTGAACCAAACCTAATCCCAAATCCTGGTCTCTGTTCTAAGATATCTAGTTAATTCCTCTTTTTTTTAGAGAGTTTTTTAGAGAGTCTTACATCTGGATCTAGCAAGTCATGGTGATCTCAAAGTGGACTTTGTTTGTGTGTAAGTTCTGTGATTTATGGTATGATTTTTGTCCTATTTAAACGGCTTCAGAAATGTGTTTACTCCTGCCACAGTCTGGTGAATGCTAATCTGTAGGTCAGTTAACCATAATTTCTTAGCACTTTTTAAGAGCCTTATATTGGTCCCTAGTCAATAAATACAAAGAGTTCTGTGAAGTCAATAAACTTATCTCTAAATTCAGAAAGGTATTTAAGAATCTTTTTATTTTTGCATCTTAGAAAGGGTCTCAGCTTTAAGGACCTCAGTTAGACCCAGCATCGTTTCTACTGGAAGGAGTGGTATTTTCTTTGGTCCAGAGGATTTCCTCTTTAAATTTCTGAGCTTTGACCAGTTGAAATGTCTTTGTGTGGTCTGATGCCTGAGGGTTTGGGAAAAAAAAGAAAAAAGGCTGTGACTTTGCCCTTACTTTTTCCTTTTTTTTTTTTTTTTTCTTTCATAGAAACAGCAACTACAGACATCCCTTTTCCGTTCCCATCTTTTTAGTTACTTTTAGCTTTTAGCTGGATACTTGGTCATAGATGGGAGTTTTAGGATCACATTTCATAGTGAGCAATTCTTGGCTTCCATTAGTACCTGGAATTATAACAGCAAAAATGAGTGAAAGCTTTAAGTACAGCAGTGTTTCTGTAGTTATATCAGCACCTTGTGAACATTTGGAAGCAAATTTAATTTGATCTGTGATTAGATTAGGTGAGGTATGGTCCTGTTTTCCTCAGTTCTAAAAGGCAAATGAACCAACTTCCCTGCCCAGCATTTCCTTTTCCAAACTTCTCTCTGGTGAAAACCCCTGAGCACAACATGTGGTTTGGAGGTGGAGAACAGGAGCAGAAATCACAGAATTGTTTGGGTTGGAAAAGACCTCTAAATCACTGAGTCCAACCTCTAACCCAGCACTGCCAAGGCCACCACTGAACTATGTCCCCAAGTGCCTTGTGCAAGGTCCTGACCCTCCATCCAGCTTCCCATGGAGATCAGGCTGACAGAACTGATCATAGACACACTGGGATGATTGGGGAGTGGCAAAGGACAAGACTGTAGAGATGGGGAAAACAGAAACTTCTTTAAAGCAAGTATCTAGGATTCAGCCCAAACTTCACATAAAAAACCTCCTTGAGGTCCAGCAATGGAAACTGTTACCTGGGAGACAAGATACCATGTGGTTGGAGGAGTGACCTGGGTGTCAAGGGAATGGTCACACGCTTTTCAGCATTGCTGGTGGTAGTTCTTGTAATCTTGAGTGGATCTTTCAGATGTTTGTCATAGTTTGCCTGTATCTCTAAAGTAACTTTATATGTATGTGAAACACAGCAGTTAAAAATTAGAAGTCGCGTGACACTGATGGTTGTTACAGATACAACAAAATGTGATTAAAGGACATTATTATTAACTTTATTAGTGAATGTTGAAATTCTTTTTCTTTCAGGATGTTTGTACCTAAGGATTTCCATCCCTCTGTGGTGTGCTAAGAGAATGGGTTTATGCAGCTACACAGTCTTACTAAAGGCATATCTTAACCACATTTAGCTGAATGATGAAGATATCAGTTATTAAATTCCCCCCTCACAGGCACAGTGCCTGGGCAGGGAGCAGATTATTTGGCCCAGCACAAACCTGGAGCTCAGTGTGCACCCAACAGCCAAGCAGCACCTGTGTGCTGGTGGATTAGATCTTGCCCAGCAGCATGGAGGTAAAGGGGGCATCTGACAGGGATGGATGGATGGATGGCTGCTTACATGATTGATGTGTCATGAAGTCCAGTATGTTAAACACCACAGAAAAAGTAGCACAAGGAAAAACTTAGATGTTGTTAAAAAATAAGGTTTCATCACTTTCTTGGTTTGTCTTTGAAATTGGTCTCTGTGATGTAAATAAACTTCATCCTCATTTCTTCTCTGTCTTTGGGAGATTTTGTTATAAACCCTTTATTAGTGACAATGAGTTAATCCTTCTGTAGTCTAAAATATTGTCCCAAAAGATTGAATTCACATAGGTATCAGCAGTAGAGTAGAAATTACAGCGTGTGTCTGTGAGAACTGTGGTACCCTGGGGGTGGCTCACGCCTGCTGTAGCACTTATAAGAGTTCATGGGATCATTCCAAGAAAACAGGATTGCACTTGGAAGTGTGCAAATATTGTGTTGTCTTGCTCAGGGTCTCTGAGAAGATCTCTGTGGGAACAGATACTGCCCCTGCAAGAGCTGGGCACTAGAGCTGGCAAGCTGGCATTGCCTTTCCTCTGCTTTGTGCAGAGATTGTTTTAACCAGAACCTTATCGGGGTGAAAAATAAAAGAGAATGGTTACATAGCTGTAATGTAAAAGGAGTCTTAATTGTTTGTCATTTCATACTGAATGTGGTTTTTTTTCCATTCCCTAACAGTCATAATAATTAGTCACAATCATGGCCTGTTTCCAAAACTTTGATTGAAATAAATTAGGTGATTTGAGTGATCATTACGTCCTTCTAGGGATTGATTTAGGTGAAGCAGGATTTGTAGGGAGAGGTGATTTATTACATAAACTGAGCTGCTTACAAGTGAGAAGCTTTTAAGTGTTTAAGTTCTTTTTCAGGCTTTCTTCATGCTGTTCTCTGGGTGATGATACATGATGAGCGATGCAGATTATGGGCTGAGGATAAAGATCTCCTTGAAGAACAGTTCTGAGTCTCAGTCTGGGATCAGGCATGTGAGCAAGAGATTTCTATCCTCCTTTTCTCCCTTCCCTACTCCAAAGATTTTGATGCTGTAATATTTTTCATTCCTCCTGGCTGCAGCAGGCTTTATGGATGTGCAGCCAGAAGATGAACTTCTGCAAAAATCAAGTGTTACCATAAGCAGTTACAAAAAATTGCTCCAAATCTACGTCTCTGAACTTCTAATTCTCACAGGCTCTTTAGGGCATGCCTGGAACATGAGGCTCACGTGCTGCTCTGGCTGTGGCTGTGCCTGTGCCTGGAACAGCTCAACGGCACTTTCTTTATGACCCTCCCCTAAGACCGTGGCTCTGCTTCCTACGCTGCCACCGTTGCAATTTGTGCTACTTTCACTGCTTTGTAGGAGCTCTGCTTTCACAGCAGTGATTTGCTGCAGATATGGAAAGGGAGCTGAGATGGCCAGTGCAGAAGAGCTATAAAAAAGTCATTTGTTGCCACCCTTGCAGCAATCAGAATCAATAAGGGCGGTTGTGGACAAGCTGGGAAAATTTGTATTTTGACACATACGGACATTTGATCAGGATAGAAGTGAAAGCAATATTTTTATTTTTCTCTGATTATATCTCTACTGGAAATTATGTAACTAATGCTTCTTAGTATCTCTGAGATTTTAGGAAGATGTCCTTTAGTACTTGACTCTGGAATTCTTGCAATGACTTCTGAAATAGTCCAGGGAAATAATTTCTTCACTGCACTGAAATCAGAAGCCTTAGTAAGCATCACTTTGAAACATCAACACAGAGGAAGAAAAGGGAGATTAGCTCTGAGATGTGGACAATTAACAGTTTTAGCTTCGTAAGGATTTTGCTGCTTAGGTAAAGTTTAATACAAAAGCATTGCCACTTGGAAATTTGGAATGTCACCCACTGCTGGGGATACACAGATTCCTTTTCAGGCAACTGCTGCACCACTGAGAGTGCAATCGACATGTCTCTCTATAGGGTTACTTTGGATGAGGACATGGTTCTTGATTAAACAATTTACTTAGATAAGAAAGTGTCACTTTAAACAAAAAAATTAAATACATCTGGGCAATCAACAATATATTATCAACAATAGACTGTGACATAAAAACAGAGATGATGGATTTAAAATGATAACATCTGAAATGATATTTTTAAAAGAAAAATATTGAAGCTGGAGGTAGAGGCACAGTGTTTTTGAGGTGCACCAAAATGTCATCTCTGTAGTAAATCAGACTTACAACTCCTGAACATCATCTCTCACCATTATGATTTATTTTTATTTCCTCTGCTTTCAAAAAGGTACATCGATTATTGATTGTTTTATAGGACCTTAATGGCTCTTTATGTTCTATAAAATAGTGTCTTCATCGGAAAAGGAAATTGAATTCTGACTTTCAGTCAACCTTTTTACTACTTTTCCACCAAGGATGCTTTGATCTTGCAGATGCACAGAACGTCTCACTTAGATTTGTGAATCTGTAGTACTTATTGAGCACCACTAGGAGCTTTGCAACTGAGTTTATAAGATACAACTGCATTGAAAAGGGCCCAAGTCACTGCTGGTGCTTCTCATGGGAGAGTAGTAAAATGTGTGCAGTTCTATTGCAAGTGATCATTGAGGTGGGTTGTAGGAGCTCTTCTATTCCCTTGATCAACTGTCCATCACAACCTCTTGATTCCATCACAAGCTTGGATTTGGTGTGGATCCACATTTCTTGAAGCCTCCCTTGAAGGTGTTATCTCCACCTGAGGTGGTTCTGTGGCTCTAGTCCCTTTTCTTTGCTAAAAGCAAAACTTCTGCTCTTCTTCCACAAAATTTTGCTGAAAATAGGAGTGTAAAAAAGGCAATTAAAGTTTTGTTGGTCTTATGATGCTTGGCATATATTTGGCAAAGGAAAAATATTTTGGAAAATGGATATTACTTGCATTTTGTTCTGTTTTCCTTATTTTTACGTGATTGTGAAAAAGTAATTTCATTTAATTTCACAGTACTTTTTATACTATTGCTCCCCTTTAAGAAGTGATTTCCTTATTAACAAACACAATTGAAATGTTAGATACAATAATTACTATATCCTACTCATTTTTTTAAAAAAGAGGAGAGAAATTTTAAGTATTTAACCTTTTCAGTAAGATTCAGTAGCTTCCATGACTTGCAAATTTTAAAAAAAATCTTTGTATTGGCAAACAGACAATATAAAAAAAAGAATTATAGCATCATTTAGAAAATGTAAATTTCATAATAATTCAATCATAAGCTGGTTTAGTTAAAAGTTCTGTACAGTGTACTTTAAACTCTGGAATTTTGTGGACACTGAACAATTAAATGTAGGATTAGGATTTGTAATTAAGACATGCTTGGGTTGATTTTCTACAGCAGCATTTCCATGTCGTCTGTGCTGAAACCAAATAAATAATTTTATTAGTATATGTTTTTATCTTTTTCAGATAATTTTCAACCTCTCTGTTGACTTCTAAGAAATGCTAAAATCCCCTATTCTCCAGGGAAAAAGAAGCACAACGCAGAAAGACCCAAAAAGCTGTTCATTACTGAAACTAAATTACAGGCAACAGGAAAACCCACCATAATTCACTTACATATGCAAAAAGTTTTGTTTTCACCACCTAAAATAATATTTTTAGTTTTCAGCTCTGCTATGCTCTGTGAAAACCACCAATTTTGCTCTCATCCATTTTATAGAAATGCTTTACATCAAGACTTTTGTTTATAGAAATCTGAGTTTAGAGTAAATTGAAAGCTCATACTTGGATACGTGAGTTTGCTCTCCTTTTTTTCTTTGGCTTAGAACATTTGGTCTATGTTACAAATGTAAAATGAGTTAAATCATAAGTATACCAAGAACTGGGTTTATGGTAACCAGATCATTCCTGGTAAGGGAAGCAAAGCTTAGCACATGGATAAATAGCTGTTTCCCCACTAACAGGCCTCTACAGTTTATTGTTTTAAAAAAAACCAACCGACAAACAAACCCTCATATTTATTTAGATTTAGCTAAAACATTTTTATCATCAAATAGATTTTTTTATTTTTAAGTGCAGTTTTCAAATTAATTTCTACAAATGTTTTCAATTCCTAGTAAGTTCTAATTTTCAAGCTCAAATTAATGTGCTTCAAAACCTGGAGAGAAAATATCTCAGCCTCATTTTTAAAAATTAAGCTGGATAGGAAATGAGAGATACCATCTCCAGTCTGTACTTCTGCCAAGAAGTTTTATTCTTGAAAGATTTTATAGCTTCTCGGAAGGCAAATATAAAAATGAAGGGCCTACAGAGGCCAAGTAAGAAAGTTACTTGATAACATGAAACAAATCGATGCATTTAATTGTTGTTATTATTAAATTGTTATTTGCTCTCCGACCCAAAGGGTCTGAAGTAAAATAAAATTCAATGTTACTTTGATTTCCTGAATGGTTTTGAATCTGATTGTTCAACTGTGTAACAAAATGTAACACTTTTCCATGTTTTGTTTTTGTAAGGAAGTTAACAAAATACTATATATTTTTCATGAAAATGTGTGGGAGCTGACAGAGTTTGCCACCATGAAAACAATTTTTGGCAACTTCTGTTTATAGCCTTTAAAATAAGAACTAATAACATACTTTATTTGCAAAAATTCTTCAATCAAGTCAATTAAAAGCAGATTTCTTACTACATATTTGCCTGTGCATTAACAACTGAAGAAAGGTACAATTCTGCATGTTTACATCAGTGATTTTAAATTTTTGTATCTTCTCAGGAGCAAGCCAGTAAACTCAGAAGTTAATGAACAGTTACCAATCAGCTGCTTCAGTAGCAGGCATTTATAACTGCAGAAGAAAAGATAATGTGGTGTCATTTTTCAAGCTCGGTATGAAGAATAATTTATAATCCTTCGTTAGCGATCCTAATAGTAAATTTTGCAGATGGATGAAAGGATGGAAGGAGATTTCATTGGTATTTCCTCTTTTAAATATCCTTTTATCATTCATACACACTCAAAGCCATCTTGTCCCCCAGCTGTGTGAGCAGGGTTGCATGAAGAGAATAAAAGATCATCCAGTTCCAACCCCCTGCCATGGGCAGGGACACTTTACACCACTCCAGGTTGCTCCAAGCCCCATTCAGCCTTGCCTTGGACACTTCCAGGGGTGAGGCAGCCACAGCTTCTCCAGGGAAACCTGTGCCAGGGCCTCACCACTCTCACAGGGAAGAATTTCTTCCTCATATCTAATCTAAACCTTCTCTCTTTCAGTATGAAACCATTCACCCTTGTCCTGTCACTAAATGGCCTTGTCCAAAGTGCTTCCCCACCTCTCCTGGAGTCCCTTTAGGTACTGGAAGGGACTCTAAGATCTTCCTGGAGCCTTTTCTTCTCCAGACAGAACAACCCCAAACTCTCTCAGCTTTTCCTAGTAGGAGAGGGGGGTCCATCCCTCTAATCATCTTCATGACCTCCTCTGGAGTAGCTCCAGAGTGTCATTGAGTCTTTAGAACATGTAGTGTATTGAGAAATGACATCATGACATGGTCATTTGTCTTCATTAAACCTCTGCTGAAGCAGAATAGGCAAAACTCTTGCCTTCTCCCCCTGACTGTTGCCTTTTTCAAATTTGATGGTGAGGGTTAGGGAAAGAGCCGTTCATTTTTTTGCATTGCCATTGTTGCAGGAAAGGTCAGGAAGGATGTAGTCATTTTGTTATTTAAAAACACTATCCAAATTTTGAGGATGTCCACCTGACATGGGTAAATTCAATGCCCTTTGTCATCCTGTGTGAAGAGCTATCCCAGGTGCCTGCCAGCCTGTGGCTTAGGATGTGGGTTTCTTTGGGCCAGCCGTGTCCAAAGCCAGGGGGAAGCAGGCAGGGTATGCAAAATGGGCAGGCACTGGGGCTGCCTGTCATCTTGCACACACTTTGGATGGATGACCTCTGGGGCTTGTCCTCTTGTGACATGACAACATTGTCAGGCTCTGTGTCAGTGGTGTTAGTGGCCAAAAGGAGGTTCTTTAGGCCAGGTTATAAAAGTGTAAGGTCTTGGTTTTGAGGCGTTTCTAAAGGTCTTTCATAAGGTTTTGCCTTATGAGTACGAACCTCTTGATGTACTTGTTCTTTTCTTTCACATGAGGTACTTATGTCTTAACAGTCTCTCATTGACTATTAATCAGTAGTAACTGTTGTAAGATGAATATGCATCTTCAACATGTTCAGAAAACTTTGCCTAAAATTTTAGTATTTTTTTTCCAGAATATAAAACAATATAGGGCAGAATTTTAGTAGTATCTAGTATTTAGTAGTATCTCGTCATTTACCATTTCAGCAGTTTTACCATTTCAGCCGTTTTATTCTGATTATTCCTGAGGGGTTACTTTTTATTCAGGTTTTTTGGAGTGAAAGAACTTAAATGTGGCTGCTCTTTTCCTGTTTGGGCTGTAAATCTCTTACTGATCATAAAGAGTTTTCAAGCATTTGTAGTGGCATTTTCATGGTTTTTTTCACCATATGCCATTTGATTGGTTTCTGTGGACTAGATGCTTATGAAAACAATTAAATTTCTGAACATTGTTTAAAGTGAAGAGGGAAGAATGTTGAAATATGAAAGTAATGGGGGAAAAAAGAAGAAAATGAGTATTTCTTTGCCCAAGAGCTGATATTTGCAAAGTTCCATCCTTGGTGGCAAAGCGAGGACTGCTGGCTGACTGCTGGCTCTCTGAGAATGATGTCTGAGTCCCAGGATTGCAAGGGGGTATTTTGGTGACAGGATTGCAGCCTGTGGCTCTGGCTGGCACACAATGGGCTTTCCAGTGGCACTTCCCACTTCCTTTTCCAAAGTACAGGTTTTTTTCTGCATTTCCTGAGAGTGCAGCACAGACTCCGTTGTCTTACCCCTAGCGATAGCATTACCTGAAAATCATGTTAAATCTCCCTTAATTGAGCAACAAAAACTTCTCAAATGAACACATGTGACTCCACAAGAGTTTTCCTTTGCAAATGCTGTGTTGTAAAGTGAAATAAGCGTTTTGAATTATTTTGGCAGTTTTCAGAAATCTGAAAGAGGCAGGTGGAACTTCCTGTGCAGAGAAAGGACCAAGCACACACAAATGGTCTTCAGGGCATGTTTACTTAATGTGTTCTTCACTGGGGACTTTAAAAGAGGTTTCACAAGAACTTTTAACATCTCCCTTGAATCGTATTTGCTGCAAAGCTCTATAACAGTGCCTGTCCCTCCCTGGTGCTCCAGCAGAGCTCAGGCCTGTGGGTTGTCAGTGTGTTTCCTCTGGTGAAGTGATTATAGGCATTTACACTCTGTATTGAATATCTGTTCTTTATGGCTTTGGTCAACAAGTTAGGATGGTTCTTTTACAACATTGTGCAGTGCCAGGCATGGGAACAAGGTGCTCATATGTTATGAACTTAAAATGATACAGTATTTTGTGCCAAGGCTTACTTTGTTGGGGCTTGTCGGTTTCTCCAGTGAAGCTTTTCAACTTGCAGTACATGAAAGCCTCCCAGATATGCTAAACACCCTGGATCTCTGTAGAGATGCTAAAGAAACAGTAGTTAAGAGATTAAAGGCCTTTGGAGTGTACAAGCTGGATGAAAACCAAGTCAAGAGAGGAACTAAACAGTCCCCTTTGTATCCTCATCTAACCTGATTTGGTTTCGCTTGTTGTGAAGATCTGTGTGATATTTGGAGCTCATGCTGCCTTAGTCCTCATAAGCACAAGAAATCAAACAGTAATTGCAAAACTGAAATAATCGAGACATTTTTCCCCTCCTCTGTTTTCAGTTTAGTAAAGTATATTTTTAGCAATGTGTTTAATGGTGGTTCCTGTGATTCTACATTTTCAAATCTACATTAATGCCACTATTCCAGTTTCTCAAAGTTGTATAAAAACATCTAACATTAAGGTATGACCACAGCAAGGTAATACATTTTTCATTATCTCTTGACTTATATATGCATGGAATGAAGTTGTAATGGAGTTCATATTCTTTAAAAAATATGTTGGTGTATTTTCAAACTTAGTATATTTTTCAAGTTGTAGAAACTCATCCGAAATTGCAAGTACTAAGATCAGTTTTATCTGAAGTAGCTACTTAAGGAGTACTGTAAGTTTAAAATAGCTGATGCAATTCAGGAAAGGGAAATTAAAAATATAAGACAACTGTGATTGGAAGAAATAGGAAGTAGAGGAAGAATTTTTCAGAAGTATTACTATGCCAGCTAAACCACAGCATAATCATCTTCATTGTTTGCCACAGGCATAATCTGTAATGATTTTTTTTCCTAAACGTGTTTATGAAAGCTTTAGTTGGTGATTCAAAACATTGCTCTACTGAACATGGTTCCCCATTCAACATGATAATCCATGCCAAGCTTTTCTTTGGGCTTTACCTGTGTGGCTGCTCCATTAATTGAATTATAGGAATGTGGTAGAAATACAGGGATGTGATTGTATGCTAATTGTGCTTGCACATTAATCAATCTCACCAGCACTACTCTTGTGATTTTTTTAGTTGGTGAAAAGGCATCTGAAGTCATGTAACCATATTTCCTAGGTAGTGTTTTCCCAAGCAAAATACCTCTGCTTATTTTATTATACTAAAAAAAAAAAATCAGGATTAAAATCACATGTGAGGGCAGTAAAGACAAGATGTTTCACTCACTCTGCTTACAACTTTGGAAGAAATGAGGAGAAAATTATTTCCATAAAACTGTGGGTAAAGTAAGCTTGGGTAGCTCATGTCAGAAATAAAATGACAACATATATTTTATGTCACTCATTGGTACCTGATTCTTTTTCAAGGTAAGTTATTAATCAGTGGTTTAAAACAAAGGGCTTTGTATTTTCAGAAGCATTATATGCCACTTGCCCGGTCAGTTTGTGATGATATTTTGGTAAATGACATCCAGAGTAATTTTGGAATCTAAAACATGTAAGAGACCTAAAAGATACCATCAGGCTTTTACTGGTTAGAGACACCTCTGGCATGTTGTGTATTATTTTTCATCAGTGAGCACTAAATGCTCAGTGTTAGTGACACGTTCTGTGTGACTTCTTATGTATTCATTGTGCAATGTTTGTCATTCGCAGTGGTTAAAATGGCTGTCAAAATGCAAATGCTTAAAAATACGTAGCATTAATTGGGTTATGGTCACCAGCTGCTGAACATAAGCCTGAATGTGCCCAGGTGGCCAAGAGGGCCAATGGCACCTGGCTTGTGTCAGTGATAGTGTGGCCAGCAGGACCAGGGCAGGGACTGTCCCCCTGTGCTGAGAACTCTGAGGCCTCACCTCAAATACTGTGCTCAGTTTTGGGCCTCTCATGGCAGGAAAAACATTGAGGGGCTGCAGCAAGTCCAGAGGAGGGACCAGAACTGGAGAAGGGGCTGGAGCACAAGCCCCGGATGAGGGGGAGCTGGGGGGGCTCAGCCTGGAGAAAAGGAGGCTCAGATGGGACCTTGTTGCTCTCTCCAACTCCCTGACAGGAGGGGGGAGCCTGGTGGGGGTCGGTCTGTTCTCCCATGCAACCAGTGATCGGACAAGAGGAAATGGCCTCAAACTGCACCAGGGGAGATTTAGATTGGATATTGGGAAAAAAGTTTCGCAGAAAGGTGTCAAGGATTGGAACAGGCTGGAGTCTCCATCTCTGGAGGGATTTAAAAGACAGTAGATGTAGCACTGAGGGACATGGTTTAGTGGCAAGCTTGGCAGTGCTGGCTTAATGGTTGGATTTAATGATCCTTAAGGTCTTTTTGATCTTAAATAACTCTGTGATTCTAAATGGTGTCAATAGGAGGATAGCAGTAACCTTGCTAGTACCACACCAAATGAATGATACCAAACCATGGAAAGGTTTGGGAGTTAGGAGAAGACACTTCTTGATACAGAGGCTGCATTCAGACATAGGTGTTCACACAAATCCATCACCTGGTTTCAGTGTAACCCTCACTGGAAAGATATACCACAGCATTTTATAGTATTCTGTCTTTGACAAGTCCATAAAAAAATCATGTTTTTGTCAGTGCTGTGTGTGGGAGGTCTTCTGATAGTGTTAAAGCCTGCAGTTTTTGGCAGATACATGTTTATTTTTGTAAGCACCTCATTTCCCTACAAAGCCATTTGAGCTTCCCTTGCTTGGACAGCATTTCAGTCAAGTTCTTACAAGAGAAACCCAAGGCCCCTGTTCCCTCCCCATCCGAACAAGAGGCTGAAAATCTCCTGCTGTCATTTGGTGAAGTGCCTGGCAATACCGAGCTCAAATCTTGACATTGCTTTGTGATAACACAGCTTCTGTAATGCTGCATTTTGTGCTTTTCAGTCCTCCTCTCCTTGCTTGAGCTTCTATTTCCTTGGATGACTTTAGGCAGAAAGACACAGAAAGAATGCCAGGATTTGGCTGTAAAACTCACTGATAGAAATCAGGAGTTGAGTAGGAGAACTGTGACTTTTGGTTTTCCCATTTGTCCTGTTAGGTATGATGTCCATTTACTCCTGCACCTTCTGGTTCCAATTCATTTCAATACTTGCATCCAATTGAATTTTAAGCAAATAGTTTTCTACAGAAAGGAGGACCTACTTGTATAATGTGAAAATCTTTCTGCCTTCATAAAATTGGCTTTGCAAGCTGTGGTTTACATACACAAGCCATTCACACACATGCAGGAAGTTTTCTTGACTTTTGCTAACGACAGTAAAGTCAATGAAATTAGAGAATAAATGATTCGTTGTAAATATTTAGTGAACTGTGACTAAGCACCTTTTAATAGAAAGTGTCAGCATTTTAATTCCAGAGGCTAGACTGTTTATGAATAGTTATATTTTATAAGGTACTTTGTCATGGCTTGTGAGATATTTACAGCAAATCTTTTTTTAGGCTTTTTTTTTCTTTAAGAAAACTCATGAGAATTTCCTGAACATACAAAGTAGGCTCCTGGTTGCACAGTATGTCCCTCAAAAAAAGCTTTCCATGCAGTTTGCGTTTCCTTCCATATTGATGGACTGGGGTTTCAAGATGAGTGTGATTCTATACCTACCTTTGTAGATAATGACTTTATGGGAAAGGACAGGGGAAAAAAGAGAGAAAAATGTTTGCGTAGTTCTAAAAACGTATTTTTACTCCTTACTTTTCTATAACTCTCTGGGCAGATGCCAGAAAAAGGGTTCCTACCAGTCAGGATACATATATATGAGTCAGGGGGACTATTTTGAAAAGAAAGAAAAAACACCCTACCTTATTATTTCTGTTGCTTAATTTTTAAGTGTTATGGTCTGCTTCCTGTCAAAGTGATGGAAGAACAGCAACCATTAGATGATGATTAAGCTTCTGGGGAAGAACAGGGAGGAAACTCTCATACATGGAAGTGATTTTTCCATCCAGCTTTATGCAATTTTGTGTTTTACTCTGTCAGCCCTTGATGAGCAAATTTAGTCTCTGTAAATCCTCCTTAAGCTGAGGTTTAGGAAGGCCCTCAGTTGCAAAGTCTTGGAAAGACATTCAGCGAGACTGCTCTACCCAAATCTTACAGACATCTAAAGCCAATAAGGGATTTGGTGTTTTTCAGGCATCAGGCAAAAGCTCTTGAGAATTGTAAAAAATGCCCCTCTCTTGGAGGAGGAGGGAGGCGTCAGAAGCCTGAACTCTGCTGCATTTCAGAGAGAGGCAAGGGCTCCCTTTAATGCATCCAATCCCCATCTCCAGGGACTGTTTTCCTAAACAAGAGTCACTCGTGCATCAGCATCATTGTAAGTTAGATGAATTCAGAAGCTGAATACTTTAATTTGTAAATTCTGAAATACTTAGTGTATATCCTTAAAGGTAATGTAAAGCACGTTTGCATGATTAGGGGCTGACTGCTTTCAGCTGTACCTTCATGAGCAGATTGGAGTCAGTGCAGTTTCATGGATAATTAAATAAGAATGAAAATTTTACAAGTATAAGAAGAGACTTTTCTTTGTTCAGCAAATATTCACCATGTAATATTTTTATATTATATTATTTAAGTTGTCTCCAATTGATTTGATGAGTCCCTTTTGATTAGTTAAAGACAAGGTGAAAGTAAGTAAATATGAATTAAGGCAGTGGAAGGTAACTGGGAAATTTATTTAAATACTAGAAACTTTTCAATTTTTTTCAAAATAAATTCTGCTGAATCATGGCCAAAAGTTTTTTGAAAGACTTTTTTCTGCTTTTTAGATTGGTGAGTTAACTGCAGAAATTTCTACTATACCTCCAGGTATATTATAAAAAAAGATTTTAAAGAAATATATGAAATATATATACNTATATAAATTGCAAAAATTAAGGTGAGAAATGCCACATATTTTTTAAACCTTGTTTATGGTTTTTTTGCAAGCTTAATCAGTGGTTGTGATTTCATGTTTTTTTTTTCCTGTCTGCTTTTACTTTGTAGTGAAGGCTAAAAAGTGCAGCATGTTTTGTTCCTTCCTCCTCAGTGATAATAATGAATGTGTCAGCATAATATTCTAAGGAAAAAAAAATTAAATTGTTCATTTTAGGTGTTAAGACCGTGGCTCTAGGGTGGGTTTGTCCCCCACTTCCTAAGAAGGAGATTGTCTTGTGCATCTCCTCCTGTGCCCAGCTGAGGGACCAGCTGCTTCTGCCCCTGGCAGCTCAATATCACTTCTGTTGCCATCCCTGGTAACCACACTAATTGTTTACATGGAAAAGGAATATTAGGAAAATATTAAGTGAAGCTAAAAATACATCAAATATGATATAGCAGTTGGAAACAAGGAAAACCAGCACCTTCCACCGGCCAGATCTCCACGGACCACCAGCAAAGTGGCAACCATGAACCTCATACTGTGCACTGGAACATTTATATCAAATATCACCTCCTGCTTTTTACCTTGACCTCAGAAGACTTCCCCAGCAAGTGATAAACAATGGGCTTACATAGTGTGCCCGAGAGACTTGGGTTCTAAATAAGCTCTGTATGATGCCACACATTTTCCAGGAAGCAAAGCTCACCAGAGACCACACAAATCTGGGCCACGAGCACCGTCCCTTGTCTGTGCAGTGAGGCCAAACTGCAGCTCGAAGAAGCGACGACTGTGCCTGGATATAGAAACACAGTCAGGGTGTTGGAAAGGAAAAAAAAAGGGGAATAGCTCAGTGTTTTGTGGCTGCCCCTTCCATGGCACCGGGGGCACCCTGGAATGTGGCTCTTGCTCTTTCCTCTCTGACTCTGAAACTGAAAGGAAGGAAATGAGAAGTGTTCAGTAACTGCAGCATGGAAAGAGTAATTACTGTTCTGTAACAGATCATTCTGATACCAAAATTCACATTTGCTTTTGTCTCTGTAGTGTATGACACAGTGAAACCACAGCTTTTCTTGGAGAATTTGGTCTTTCCCTGTGTCCAAATACTGCTTCCTTGGCTCCTAAGGAGGAAGAGAAAGGAGAAGATGGGATGCTGAATGTCATTCTCTCAAGCATGTCAGCTCCTCACTTTTGTCTATAGAGATTAATTCTTGTTTTGCAAGTTTGGTTCTTTTTAAAAACTGCTTGACACTGAGCATCTGTGGCTTCTGTTAAGGATGCTGCTCATGTACTTAATTTCTTCAAGAAATTTTTTTTCCTGCAACGATAAAAATGTGTGATAAGTAGTTGGAAGTGTTCATTGGAGTGACTTGTGGACTTGTGTGCTTTTTTTTGTTTTGCCTGGCTTGTCTGTTTTGATAAATAAGGGAATTAGGATTTTACCTGATATTGTTTCACACTGTGTTCTGTAGATACAGATAAGAAATCCAAGTACAGTATCCATGATAGTGATTTTCTTTGTTGAGTCATGTACTACGTCTAATGCTGGGTGGGCTGTGTATTAACAAAACAAACCAACTAAACAAAAGCTACTAGCTTTTTAAATACTTATATTTGATTGCTGATTTTACCCTTACTTGAGCAGCCCAAAAATTTTAAATTAATAAGTCATGTATTAATATTAATTCAATCTGTCTATAATTTTATAGTAAATTGTCTCCAAATTGTCAATTATTTGAGTCTAAATGCTTGTCAAAAAACACAAAGTCATGCATGTTTTGCCTGAATGAGCACAGCTCAAGTTTTTTTAATTTGAGAAAGATCAGAAATGGCAATTTTTTTAAAGGCAAATTTGAATGAATAACATGTTGTCCTTTATACTGACCCCCTTTGAACTATCATCAATAAAGTGAAAGAAGTAACTGTGCATTTCTTTCCTGTTCTGTTGAGCCCTTGTCCCCCTTGTCTGTCTTTTATTCTTGACTCACAGCTTGGACATGCTGCACTGTAACTTCAGATCCTTCTTTCCAGTGTTCTTAATATATTATATGTAAACTGTCAGTGCATATTTGGTACCTGTAATTTTGCTTCTTTCTTTTGTAAATATAGTATTTTTCATACTTTTGAAAATCAAATTTTTGAATGAGGATTTTGAAGTGCTTATGCTACCTCGCTTATGAAGAAATCACAGATTTCTTCACAGATTCTCTTTCCTACTTTCCACTGTGTCACTTTTCATTGGAAAACAGAAAACAATTTATTTTGAGAAATGTAAGCAAGCCATTTCTTATTTCCTTTTCATCATCTGTGAACTCAAAGTGATTATTTAATAATTTTAGTGCATAGGGGGCTCAGTGTAGCCTATTGCTTCTGTGTTTGTCCACTTCCTGAAGTCATGGGAGAGACCTGGGCTAAAAGCAGAGAGAGCAACCATCTGCACTGTCCTCTGGACATACAGGAAAACAGGGGTTTGATCTATAGATTGTGTGTACAGGAATATCTCTTGTCAGTATTCCTCTTCGTTTGCTTTAGTTTTTTATTTTTGTTTGTTTGTTTTTGCATACCATACATTCAGTTAAAAATTTGTCAGTATCAAATAAGAAGAATTGCTCGTGTTTTTAGTGATGCATTAATTGCCAAAGTGTTGGTTTAGTGTCTGTCCTCAGTTTAGCTGCTAGACAGCACATTTTGGACAAAACAAAAAACTAAAGTGTAATTAGTAGACACGGATGTGGTCATCTTCCAAAGTCCTTGCTTTTGTTTTTGTAACAAGTAGATCAAGACGAGGGTGACTGTAAAACATCAATATTTTATAAAAGTCTTCTTTTCTTGTTCCAAAAATTCTGCCAAATTGTACTTAAATGAAGTCTTCAGAGGAAAAAGCCTGTAAGAGTTCTTTACTATAAATACATTTTTGTGATTTTAAGAAGAATGGGGTATTTATAATGGATTGAAGCAGAGCTTCTCTGCTCTGTGTTATCTTTATAATGTTTGCCATAAAGTGCTTCCAGGCGACATCTTGACTTCTGTAATTTTTTTCTTCCTTTTCACTGGTGCCTGGAACAGATTATTGTGGGTTATAACATTTTAAAACATCTAAGTAATCCATTTGAAAGCAGGAAAAAGAGCACACCATTGATATGAAATTGCTCTGACTTTCCAGAAAAGATTTTATCAGAGAACTTCCAGTTTCTTACTCTAGGGAGAAGGTTGCATAGTTTGAGTTCTGAAATAAAATACATTTTTGAAGCATTGAAATTGATATATCTTATGGTACAATTTTACTCTCAGAAAAAGTGAGAGTATTGATGTGTTCAGTGCTTTCTGAAGTTAAATTGAAATTAAAACCAACTATTCAAGAGAATTACTCTACATTTTAATTTTTGTGCATCTTTTTAGTAGATACCTTTTATCTGTGCCCAGTGGGGAAATAATTTCTGTATTTCACTCACAGGTTCACTGATAACATAGAGTAACCACTGTAGCAGCTCACAGTGGGTTTTTGGTAATTGGGGAGTTGTGGTGCTGCATTATTGTAGATGGCATGAACTGCCCTGCCCCAGAGTCATTAAATGTAATTTAGAGCACAGATTTCCAAGCTGTGATCTCTGAACCATGGATGATCCAAAGGTCATAGTAAGTATTTTACAGCAGTTTCATCTCTCTCTCTCTATATAAAATGGATTTTTAAAACTGAAGTCTAGAGATACTGGAAATAGTAATTTCAAAGTTAGATTTTACTGTGTACATGAGAAGTACTTGCATTTGTAAGGATCTTTTGGTCTCTAATATTTCCGTGTTTTTGACATAGGTCGTGTTTTCCGACATGTTTTTCTATTTCTCCCCATTATTACAGTGAGTGCTGCAACACCTCTGTGACAAACTACTGCAAAGGTGAATAATGGGAATGCAGGCTCCCTACATGCAGAGGTGGACTTCTCATATAATTTTGGTTTACTATTAAAATTAAATTTTAATTTGCTAATTTACTATTAAAATAAATCTAATTTGCAAAGCCTGATTTGTTAGTAGAGCACTTGTTACCCCCTGGCAATGGCAGGCCCTGGGCGATAATTGTTTCTTTTTCTGCCACTGACCACTGTGGACAAGTTGCTTCTCTTCTCCAGGCATTGACTTCAGGAAGGGCAGAAAGTGAAAAAACTGATGTTACAAAACATGTTAACATCTGATAAGCAAGTGTGTTGTTTGAGAGTTGGATATAATTATCATCATTCAACACCCACAGATCTCATTCATAAAATTGTGATGTGAATTTTTAAAACAATAAGAAACGGCCTTGATGTTTTGAAGAATATAAAAAAGAATAATATTATTTCTCAAAAAATTAGCATAAAACATGCATCCTCATTTATGTTTTGTATCTTGTGGATTAGTTTAAATTGTCTTGTGGTTTTAATATAGATTTAAAATAGCAAGGGATTTCCACATTTGGTTAACACTTACAATGTATATATACAGTGAAATGATGTTTTGACTTCCTGCTCTCCTCATCACTTTTTCGCCCTGTCCTCATGAGAGCAGACTGGGAATTCATCTCTCTTGGCTTTGTTAGATTCCAGTTGTGTTTGGGTACATTGTTGAGATGAACTTTTTCCTAGAGCAGAAGTGACTGATCACAGTCCAGTCTGCATAGTCGAGAAACTCAGTTGTCTCATTTATTTCCTGAAAAACTGAAACCCTTTGTGGATGAGCGAATGGAACATATTATGTTATACAACTGGAATAAATTATATCTTTTTCCTTGGCCAGTCATAAAGATTTGTAAAATTAATTTATGTTTAAGACACTTAACTGTTAGAGTTTGGTGTATTCTGATTAGTATACAATGGCACTGAAAAGGGGTCTTGCCACAGCTTTGTGTTGGGATAAATCTGCTGATTTTGAGCAGTTAGAGAGTGTTTAGTATCATATAAGAGAAAAAAAAAAGAAACCACAGGGTGAAGTCTATTGTTTTTCATTAATAACAGGACTTTAAAAAGCACCTTTATGACGTAGCTGTCCAAATTCTCACATTTACTTATTTTATAAAATCACGCTCCTCCTTGGCCAATGGGGTTTGTAGATACCACAGTTTACAAAAAGTAACCAAGTTAGTTCAGTGAAACCATCTGTGGAAAGATTATTTTGCAGAGCTTTTAGCAAAGCTAAAATTAGGTTTTGATGGAATTTAGCCATAATTACTCTGAAACATATATACCTATAGATAGTTTGTGGAAAGTAGACTTCTGTAGCATCTTGCATCAAAATTGACAACATTTTGCATATTGACCATAAAGGAGGGAAAAATACTTAAAAAACCTTTTACTCAAATGCATTTTCTAAGTTGTGTTTTTATATACATGAAGTCATTTTTCATGTCTTAACATGAAGTTATAGTCATAAAGTAGTCATGAAAGTTTAAATATGGATAATCTTACAACACTTTCTGCTTGAAATCAGACTTTAATTTACATATTTATTCTTCCAGTAACATAATATACAGGATTCTGCTTCAATTTTATGCATGATATTGCTCATGAAGAGAAGTCATGGCCACTGGGGGAAGTTCATTCCTGAGAAGTGGAAGGAAGAAAATGCCATTTCTATCTCCTAAAAGGGCAAGAAGAAGGATCTGGGGAATGACAGACCGGTCATCCTCACATTGATCCCTGGGCAGGTCATTCTAGAAACCATTTCTGAGTCTGTTAAGGATAAGAAGGTGATTATGAGGTGTCACATGAGACCAATCTGATGGCCTTCTATAATGAAATAACCAGTGCAGTGTTCAAGGGATGAGCAGGGAAGGCTGTTTGCCTCGACTTTAGCAAGGTTTTTGTCACTGTCTCCTGTAACATCCTTGTACACAAGCTGATGAAATAGGGAAACAGATTGACAGTGAGACAAGCTGAAAACTTGCTGGAGGGCTGAAGTTCACAGAGTTGATCTCAGCAGCATTAAGTCCCTCTGGAGGGAGGTTGCTGCTGATGCATCCCAGGCGTTGATCCTGGGGTCAGCACTGGGTAATGTCTTCACCAGTGACCTGGATGATGGACACAAGTGCACCCACAGCAGTTTGATGATGACACAAAATTAGGAGTGGCTGATAGACCCGATAAATGTGCTGCCATTCAGAGGGACCTCGCCAGGCTGGAGAAATGGGCCAACAGGAACCTCATGACATCCCATGAAAGGGAATCCTAAGTTGTGCTCCAAAGGAGAATAGCCCCAGCCACCAGAAGAGGCTGGGGGCTGGTCAGCTGGAGAGTTGGACAGGTGACAGCAGTGTGCTCGTGGAGTAGCACTCTGGGCTGCATTAGGCAGGATGCTTCCAGCAGGTGGGGAAGATGATCCTTCCCCTCTGCTCAGCACTGGTCAGACCCATCAGGAGTGCTGAGTCCATTGCTGGACTCCCCAGTACAAGAGAGACATGGAAATACTGGAACCAGTCCAGGGAAGAGCCACTAAGATGCTTAAGGGACTGGAGCATCTCTCATACAAGAGAAGCTTGGGAGAGCTGGGACAGTTCATTCTGGAGAAGAGAAGGATAAGGGAGAGCTTATCAATGTCTACAAATACCTGATGGGAGAGAGTAACACTGGCAGAGCCAGGCTTTCTTCAGTGATGGGCAGTGACCAGACAGGAGCCACTGAGCACAGACTGAAAGACAGGAAATTCCACTTAAAAATAAAGAAAACACTTTTTTACTCTGAGGGTGGTCAAATGTGTGGGAACAGGCAGTGTAGAGAGGTTGTGGAGTGTCCATCCTTGGAGAAACTCAAAACCCAACTGGATGCAGCCCTGAGAAATTATTTATGCAGGGGAATTGAGCTGGGTACCTCCATGTCTGACCTTGCCTGGTCTCTGATTCATGGAGTAGCAGTGGTACAGTGGTATCTTATTTCTTCTTTTCCCCCTTGTGTCCTCTGATAGATAGTAACTTTGCAGGTATGGATGTGAATTTATTAAGGCAAAAATTAGATAAAAATTTCTTACTGAATACATTATAGTGTATTTAAAAAAATGTTAACAGAAGTTGCCCTTTCTAAAGGGAAAATTTAGGATATTTTTTGTTTCTGCAAGTTACCAAAACATTCAAGATTGCGATTCAGAAAGTTCATGCTTAAAACACTTTATTGAGTCAAAACAGAATGACCTCCCATGGAGTTGGGGAGACTTTAGCATCCCTAAAATTTATCCCTGAGGATTTTATGTTAGTCTTGATTTATGGTGCTGTCACCAAGGACAGGGTTTGTCTTTTTGTGAGAAGAATTGAACTTTGCGTTTGGCAGGGTGGTGGGAATTGTTAATCCTGCTGCCTGCAGACCTCACAGTTTAGAAACTCGGTGTGTAAACAAACTGCTTCCATTTTCAGGTAAACAAAGTTGCTCTCAGAAAGTTCTTGCCTTGTTTAAGTCTTAGTGGAGCATTCATGTTGACTGATGCCTTTGGATGATGATTTCCACCCTGGTAATTGAGAAGTATCTGCAGGGAACTGTTAAAGAAGCATTAAAAAGTTTTCAATAAGCTCAGAATAGTTATTCAGTATGAAGTCTCCTCCTAGTTTTACAATTTTAGTAATTATAAGCATCAGTGAAGCTCATTTCAGACTCCAAATACAGAATTCCAAGAACCATCTTAGTTGCAGGTGACATACCATCATAGAATGGGGTTCTATCTCTTTTTTAAGTATTTCAATTCACATAATCAAAATTTCCTTTTGCACAGTTGTTTAACATCACAAGACCCCTTCCCAGTTCTGTTAAGCTTAGTTTTTAGTGTTTCCAGCAGTGGAATTTCTCTTCCATCTGTGATGGTTACAGAGGGCTTGCTCTTGTTTTTGGATGTTTTCTTTCTAATTTGCTCTAAATGTTCCTTTTCTAAATTACATCCCTTTACTTGTCACTGTGTACTTCTGAACAATTAAATGGTGGTATGTAATGTTTCTCTTCTTGTGCTTTTCCAATATCTGCAGGCATCATCACGGCCTAATTTTAGACTGGAAAAAGCCCCATTTTGTATCTGACATCTCAGTTTCTTCCTGTACTTGCTGTTCTCACTGCCATACACATTTGGGGAAAAGTGATTCCCTTAAGCTGAATTCCTTTTAGTAAAGATTCAATAATTTAATAATCAAATTCTTAGAGTAATATGATAGTATTTAAATAAGGCAATAGGATGTCTCCGCTTGCTGAATAAGTAGGTGGTAATTAGTTTTAGTGACTTCCTAGAGCTTCTTTTGACTTTATAGAAGCAGGAAAGCAGGGAGTTCTTGCTGTACATCATCAGGGTAGTGAGATACATTCCTCAGTTATTAGACATGAAAATGTGACTGATTGTCCTGCAAAGTACAGGTCTAAGAAAGGGAAATACATGGTCTCCCTTCAGGAGTTAGAGGAGTTATCAGTAACACTTTCAAGTACTATAGAGATACAGGAATACCACCTGGGGGCATATCCCATGGGAAGGGATGGGATGGACAGACAGAAAAGACCTGGTGCAGGAAGCAGAGCTGGAAGAGACATTGAAATCAATACCAATTAACTTTATATGCAAAACAATGTAATTAGTTAACTGAATGTTACAGCCAGTCATCTACATACCTACCTATGTATCTACTTTGATATAGGAATTGCCTGGTCTGTGCAACTGTATATGTACAACCCTAACTTTTGTGGGATCTGTATTAAAATTGTTGAAGGTTTGAGTGCTTGTTGTTACTGTAACTTAAACATAATTTTCCTAAACTTTAAAAAAAAATTAACACAGGCACAACTTGCAGTTTGACTTTCTATCTCTCATATTTGCATTAAGTCCTGGTAAAGAACTGTGTTCATTGTGGCGTATGAAACCTCTGCATACTTGGTTTCATTAATCCAAGCAGATAAATATATTAGCTATGAACTCTGATTGGAAGATTGCCTTTTCTTTTGAAAAAGGGCTTTGGTGGAAGGTACCTGATGAGCAGATAAACAGCAATATAAAGTCAGTGCTTTTTCACATAGCACTGGTAGAAGATGCCAGTTAGTTAACTAACTCAGTGCTTAGAATAGTTCCTTTTTTGTTAAGCTTAGGCAATATAGCAAATAAAATTTTTTAAGTTATTGTTTCAGTAAGTTCACTGACAGTATTAGGAAGAAGTCTACAAAACAGGACATGTCCCATCATCTCTCTCTCATACAATGTATCTTAACATAAAATGGAAATTATTTTGAGACCTTGTTGTTTGCCCCTCTTTTCCCTATTGAAATCCTCTTTGTAGTCAGGGCAATTCCTTCCTCCTGGAAGAAACTTCTCCTTCCTCTTCCACCCTCTGTACAATGTGTCCTCCTGTGCTTGTCTGATTGATTTTCTGGTTTGACACCAGTCATCTCTTCCCTTTCAGTCCCTACTTGTGCCTAATTTGTTCAGCAGCAACTGTGTCAAATACAGTGGAGAGAGAAGGGCTAACTTTAGCTTTTGAGACTTTGAAAAAGGTGCTATCCTTATCTTATTTTCCTGGGATGTCTAATGCAGTGATAGGCTCATTCTTATACTCATCAGAAAGAAACCTGCAGTCTCACAATTTTTTGTCATAGAAGGGAGAAGACCGCCACATTTTTATCTTTGTCTTCATAGTCAGTGTCTTACAGTACCTAGGTGAATTACTTAAAAATATGGTACTACTGATTTTCCAAAGTTTGTTTTTGGTTGATTTTTAATGATTTGCAGTGCTTGTCCTTCTGGTTTTTGAATTGCTGGAAGTTTTCTGGATGTTCTTGTGCTCAGTACTGAAGAACTGACTTTCTTTGTCACCACCTGGTTGTCAGGTTTCCAGTAATTCATATATTTAGGAGTACACTTGCTTATAATATGGAAACATCTCTGAGAATTAATATGCTTCATATTCCAAATCCATTCCTGCCAAACAGCTGACAGAAAAGAAATTTAGTGTGTGTTTTTACAATGCTGAGATGTGATCCCAGATATTATCCAGTCCAAATATATTTAGTAGTTGATTTGTCCTCTGTGATTTTATGGGATCTTTGCCTGGTTTTAGATTTGCAACAGTGAATTAGCTGGTTCTGTACATGGTGAGCACTTACACCTTGATCACTGCTGTATCCAGCAGCCTCAAACTCAGTCATTCAGTGCTGGAGAACTTCAGTCCTCACGTGTAGAGACACACAGTGCAAACGGGTCTCTCTAACAAGCCACAGGTCCCACAGACCCCCAGAAGCTGGTGTGGACCTCCTGGACCCTCTAGGAGCCAACTCACAGACCCTCTGGTTCTTTCAGTATGCAGCCCAGATTTATGTCCAGTTTGAGACATGGATCCAAAACCTCTTACCCTGTTCGTGGGCTACACTCCCACATACACAGTGAGCACCCACTCAGGTCTCTCTGGCATTCCAGGCACAGAGATCCCTGTGATCCATCGTCCCAGTCTGGTTGTGGGCAGAAGCAAATAAATTCCTCTGTGCTGACAGAAGAAGCATCTGTTTGTCCTGTGTCAGATCAGATCATAGAATCATTCAGTTTGGAGAAGACCTCTAACATCATCAAGTCCAACCACCACCCCAGCACTGCCAGGTCAACCACTAAATCATATCCCTCAGTGCCACTTCTACACGTCTTTTAAATACCTCCAGGGGTGATGACTCTGCCACTTCCCTGGGCAGCCTGTGCCTGACAACTCTTTCTGTGAAGAAAATTTTTCCTAAGATCCGATCTAAACCTCCCCTGAAACAAGTGAAGGCCATTTCCTTGCATCCTGTCATTATTTACCTGGGAGAAGAGACCAACTTCCCACCTGGCTGCGCCTCCTTTCTGGGAGTTGTAGAGACTGAGAAGATCCCCCCCTGAGCCCCCCAGCTCCTTCAGCTGCTCCTCATCAGACTTGTGCTCCAGCCCCTTCCCCAGATCCGTTGCCCATCTCGACTCACTCCAGCACCTCAATGTCTTCCCTGCTGTGAGGGGCCCAAAACTGAACCCAGGACTCAAGGTGAGGCCTCACCAGTGCCCAGCACAGCAGGATGATCACTGCCTTGGTCCTGCTGCCACACTACTGATGATACAGGTCAGGATGCCACTGGACTTCTTGGCCACCTGGGCACACACTGGCTCATGTTCATGTAGAAACAGAAAAGGAAAATTGTTACGGATTTCTAGAAAAGAAAAAAAAAATAGGCAGCACATATTTCCCACCAGACTACCTGACTGCTTTAATACCTTCCCTCAGTTGGATTCATCACATTTATTCAAGGTGGTAAAATCTACATGATTTGGGGCAGTTTTGTTAAGGTGTGAACTCAGTAGAAGCCCCAGTAGGGGAAACTGTTTATTCTAGTTCAGTGCACTCCCAGCCACCCTGGTTATAGTTCCTTTCTGGCCTGGACAGCTTTTGGAGGCTGTGGAGGACGGGAGGTTGCAGCAGCTTTCTGTCTCCAGAGTCTGCTCTCCTGGTGGTCTGGCCACCTGGAGAGCTCTCCATCATGTTTGAACCAAGCCTGGGTCGTGCCTGGCCCAAAACCTTTCTTAGGCATTTAAAACCCCAAGAAATATAGCAAAAAGTGCTTTATCTATTTCCGTAGCCACCCAAGATTCTGAGGTTCGTACAAATGTCATTCCCTTCTCCATGAGGAGCTGTCAGACCTTATCTTGTGCCAAGTATGAGTGTGTGTTTACCCACAGTACCATGATACTTCGTGTAGGCACTTAGTGGCTTGGACATTTACCCTTTTGATGAGCCTGGAAACATCATTACAGGAACTTAAATAGATTAGAAATAGAAGCTAAAAGTAAACAATAAAAGCGCTGCAGCAGTCTTTTCTTTCTCCATGCTACTATTTTAATCCTCCTGTGAAAATCTGAGTAAGTTGATCCCCCACTTGTAAAAATGTTTCCTTAAAACAGACAAACCTTTGAAATCGGATCTTCTAAGAAGGCTTTGTTATTGCATGACACGTCTAATGGGTAGATGCTTCTATTACCAGGACAGTCTTCCCATAACGTTTTACTGCTTTGATGCCTTGCTAATGTTATATTTTGATACATTTCCTCTTCAGTATTTACCTGTGGAGAAACAGTGCTTTTTTTATTTTCAACAGAATTTTTATGTGTTTCATAGGAAGACTTATTAATACTTCTAGTGAATGGAAGGTTCTTTAAAAGGCTCCCATGAACCATTAAAACCAAAGCACATGTGAAATGAAATTCATAACTATTATTAAGCATCAACTTCAGTTTCACTTCCCAGAAGCAAGGGCACCAAATATTGGGGTTTTTGTTTTTCTTTGGCTTTTTTTTTCTGTGTTTTCTTTTAGTTTTTAACCTACTTTGTGTTCTGCAACTTGGCAAGAATCTGAGCCCTCTGACTCTTACTTTAGTGTTTATTCTGCTAAGGAGAGGTACGATGCAAAAGTGAAGGAGAAGTGGAAGAGTTAAAGTAATAAACTACTTGAATATTTCTCATCATTACCTCTGGTAGCAGAAAGGGGTAAAAAAAAGTTGTGTTTAGGATCCTAAAGAATGTTATCCTAGAAGCATATTAGAATCAAGAAACATATCAAATGCTATACAAATACAATTAATGAATATAGAAGCTTTACTTTTATTTTAGTGTCTAAAAGTCCCAGATCCATTGCAAAGAAAAAGGAAGTGGCTGTGGGTGGGTGTGGTGGTTTTTACTTTTAGCTGAAACCACCGTGCCAGTATCTAGTTTTCTGTGTGTGGGAAAGAAGTTGGCAGAAACTTACGTGGGAAAACAGTGAAGGCAAACCAAGATAGAAAGAGCTATGGAAGGTAGAAGGAGTGGAAGTGAGGGAGGAAGAAAGTAGGTGCATCTGGAACTTGATTTTCTATGTAACCAGGTAGTGTAGTTGCCCTTGACACTTCTTCATGTGCAAGTGCACATGAGCTTCATGAGCATCAGCTCTGGTATGTCACAGAATCACAAAATGGTTTGGGTTGGAGGGACCTTAAAGATCATTTAGTTCCAACCCCCTGCCATGGGTAGGGACACCTTCCACTAGACCAGGTCATTCCAAGTCTCATCCAGCCTGACCTTGAGCACTTCTGAGGATGGTGCAGCCACAGCTTCTCTGGGCAACCTGTGCCAGGGCCTCAACACCCTCACAGGGAATATCATCTTGCTGGTACCTGTTCTAAATGTGTCCTCTTTCAGTTTGAAGCCATTGCCTCTTGTCCTAAGGATTATCTTTTTGCATCAGAATGGATCAAAAATGTTAGATACCAGTCTCCTTTTAGATCTGCATTGTATTTGCATCTCTTCTGCTACTTGGGGAACTGTTAATTACTTGTGAGAGAGATTTCTGAACACAGACAGGGAGGGCAGCTTAACATAGGGGCAGCATCCTGCCTCAAAACCAGATTCTTGTTCTTGCACTTTGTTGTCTTTGGAAAAGAAACCCCAAACCCTTTATTTTGTGCATTTTCTTGCACGGTTGTTTTATTTTGCATTTGAAGACTTAAAAAGAAAGAATAATTACTTTTAAAAGACCAGTAATTAAGAATGAACAGTATATTATGATTATAATTGTTCTGTTTAGTTTTATATCACACCCCCATACGATTAAAAGAAATTGTCCTTTTCATTTACATATGTAACTTACTGTAAAAAACCCCCTCAATTTTCATCCTGTATGAGCACGTGAATCTATGATGTTATTAATAATATTTAATATTCCAATGTACCATGGTAATAAATATTTCTATTTTTATATGTATTTCCTCTATAATATCCATGTATTTGCAGTTTATAACACATTTAATGATCTCTGGATGGATGGCTGTGCTGTGCTTATAGTTCTAGGAAGTGTCTGATATTCTAATCCATGTACATGTGCACTTCTGCATAATAGAGAAGAAATTATTTGAGTTGTGCCCACGTTTGAGATGTTGTACAACATGTTATACAACACAACTGTCTCTTTAGGATGCTGATAATCTCAACAAGAAAGACAACTGATAGAGAACAAATACACGGTGTGACTTCCTCATGCTATGACTAGAATAGTACAGTGGGTTATGCTCAGATGCTGCCTAAGTAGTTCTTGTTGTGCTCTTACATCAGGCTGAAATTTATTATAATTAAAAATTTATTATCATTAAAATTAGTCTCAAATGCTGTTTGCAGAATACTGGATATAATTTCATTATTAGATAAAGAACCCTATTATAGAACTCTTTAGTTGTTTGTAGATAAAATAGTGTTTTATTTTATTGCAAGGTAGAAGAATGCTTTTGTAAGAAAATAATTGATACGTTCAGTCACCTATGAAGATTTGAATCTTGCTTATAAATAAATTTTCACTATTTTTATAAGAATCTGTAGTGTTATTTTTGGCCTGCGCTATTTAATTTACAATGAATATATTTTACTGTACAAGGTTTTGTATTTTAAAAAACTCAAGTTTAGAGAGAACATTTCATGTTTAGAAATGCCCTGAGGAAATCCTAAAAGGCACAGGAGTTGTCTTTCACCATAATGATGTAGGGCTGGAATAGCATTTTTTTTTTATGATATGCATGTAATGATTTTTTTCAGTGAGCCAGTGCTGGGGCATTGTATGAGAAATGCTCAGGCTCTACCATGGATCAGAGATGCTACAAATTGGAGGTCAAGCTTTCAGAATTTCTGCAGTCCCTATGGGTGGCCACTGCCCATCCCAGGTCACAGGAGCAATCCCTGCTTTATCTGAGACATCAGCAGTTAAGGCAGGTGGAAAAAGAACTTCTGGTATTTCCTAGAGAAAAAATAGCAGAAAAAGAAGTAGAAGAAAGGTAGAAAGAAGAATAAATACTTTGCAAGAAACCCATTGTCATGATTCCCTCTTTTATGACATCTGTTGGAGTGGCTTTGCCTGTTGATTGCAGTATTATTTGAACACTTTAATCTCTTTTTGACCTCCTGTCACTTCATGGTGCAGTGTAGACTTTAAGAGCCTCACAAGTATTATTATGAATAAGAAGATTTACCTTTAATTTTTTTCCTTCCATCTTTAGCACTGGCATTTAGATTTGGGAAAAAATACCTGTTGACATTTTACCTTTACAAATAGTGATTTGGTAATTTTGTAAGCAAAGGGGGCTGAAAGTACAGAATTACTCCGAGTAGTGCACATGGTGCAGCTTTGCCTACTCTTTTCTCAAACATCCCTACAAGATTTTCCTCTGTCTCCTCAAACTTTTAGTTCTTTTCACATGTATTTCATGTGCTTTAAATGTACATTCTTGCAGCAGTTTTGTTCCATTAATCAGACTATTCTGGTTTATAATCCTCGCACCATGCCGAGACATCCATTTCTGTACACACAGGTGTAGTAAGCTTGCTATTACTCATGTTCCCTTCTTTTTTGCCTTTCTGGAGACCAACTAATTTGTTTCTTTTAAACTCACTTCCATAACCTTGCAATAAACCTCTCTCTTTCAGGTTTTCCCTGGGAGATGCTCGCAGGCCACTCCATGAAACTGCAATACTGGTAGAAGACATTGTCCACACTCAGCTGATAAATTTGGTAAGATCTTAGCTGGTAAATAATCTTAACTGGAAAACTCCTTCAATCCATGTGAAATTTTCATGAACAAATGACTAATAACAGATTGTTGTGGTTTTAGAAACAAATAAAATAGAGAAACTGGGGGTGGTTTTCTGGCCTCAAAGATCTGTAGAACCTACTCTCTTGTTTGTCTGTCTTGTAGTTCTGTACTCTGTGTGTGGATATCTGCAGCTCCACCTAAACCTGGAGAATAAAGCTGGTGGGGTTTTTTTGTTAAAAACTTAAAGTTGTTAAAAACGAAACAACTGGCTATTCAACTAAAGACTTCCTTGCTACGTTTTTGTATGTTCTAGTATTTGTGTTAATGCATTATTTGCTTAGGATTTATGTTTTAATATTCGTACTATGTGATGTTTTGTTATATGTAAAAAAATAATGCAGAAATATGCAATATTTGAATATATTGAAAGCCAGTGAAAATGTATAAATGAGGCTGGTTTTAATCTATCAGAAGCAGCTCTAAATAGTTTTTAATAAATGTCAACAAGGCCTCTTAAGAAATCACTGATGGTATTTTACATCATGACATGAATTATGTCACCTGACATTTTGTATAGGTACAATCTGACAGGTCACCTGTAAGTTAGGAAGCATAACAAGTGTGTTTTTCTTATTACAGTCTTTTAAAGACATGTAGATGTGGCACTTGGGGACATGGTTTAGTGGTGGCCTCGGCAGTGCTGGGTTGATGAATGGACTTAATGGTCTCAGAGATCTTTTCCAACCTTAATGTTTCTGTGATTCAAATGGAATTAGCAGCATGTGTGGGAATGGACATTATATGGAACTTACCTATATAGATAATACTAATACATATATAACTAATATTTACATGTGATGAGCCCCAGGATCAGCTAACTTCTGTAGCTGCAAGTTCCTAGATTTCTCTATAATGAGCCCTTTTAGCAATCAGAAGGGGTTTTTAAGTTTCCAGCTAGGTTCTGGTACTACATTGACTGGAACTAAAAACTTCTGTAAAACGACAAAATTCAGAATGGGGCACAACACATATTATAAATATCCATGTGTAAGTAAGTCTAATATATATTTTATATTTATTTCTATATATTTATACCTATATTACATATAGGTATATATTTAATAGAAATACACTATAAATGAACTTCCTGTTGCCCACTGTTTGCCTGCAGACAGGTGTTTTCCTTCAGCTTTGCACATAATCCAGCAACCGTTCTGCAGTTTCCTCCTGCACCTCAGCAAATGCCTTGGCATCCCTTGCAGCTCCGGGCAGTTTCTTTCTGCTCATACTCCGCAGCCCAACAGTGTGTCCCTGTCTCCGCAGTCTCCTGGCATCTTTGTGCCGTGGATTCTTTCCTCATTACACTCCTCTTGGTCTGTCCTGAATGTGCCCCGTGGCTCCTTGGAGGGGACAGCGTCTCCCCGGCTCTCCACAGGTTTCCCACTGGTTAAACATGCCGGGTTTATATTTGTAATTATTATTCCAGCTCTAGCTCTGACAAAGTAGCATTTTCCCTTTGTTAATGACCCCTGTAATTTATGCAAACCGGTGGCTGCGGTTCGCTCTTCCCTGCGCAGTAACGCGGTGGAGTCTGTGCTGCTCGTCCCGCCGGGGCTTCGCTGAGCTGAGCTTTGCACCAAACCCTGCCTTTGGCAAAGCGCGACCTGTGCCCATGTGGGCTTTGCGCTTTCATCAAAGGCGGGCACTTACTCGGGGGCCGGCGTGACCCGGGGTTAACCCTGTGTGGGCTGGAGGAGCACGTAGGATTTCCTGACAGAAGGAAGAATGGGAACGGAGCGGCAGATAAACAGCTTTTCTAACCTTTCCCCTCCCAGCCCTAAACTGCGCTTTATTTCTGAGGAAGTGAAAGTATCTTTAATAGCTCATTGCTTTGACCTCTGACATTCACATGCCGGAACTCTTAAATCAGGAGCGTTTTACATGCTCCGGACTTCTGATAGGGAATTTTGCACATTTGTCATCCTGAAGTCCACATCCTTATTGAGCTGTTCTATGTAATTACATGAAATTTTCAGTTTAGATGTAGGTGTCTGTGTGGGCATTTACACAGTACTAGAAAAATGCTATTTTTATAATTGAAGCTGACTGCAGATGTGAGATTATTTACCAATCAGATCTCATTGTATTATTCATGTTAATGCAGTAAGCAGTTCTCACTATGTAATTTAATGATTTCTTCTCAAAATTCATGTCCATTTTGTCATCCATAATACTTGAATAAGGCTAAACTGTCGAAATTACTTTTATGCCTGCAATAAAGCTGGCACATTGCATACATCCTTCATAGTAAACATTTGTAAGAAGAGCTTGTAGTTATTGATTAAGTCCAGGTTTGAGCTTCTGAATTAAAAAATAAACTGCCAGTATGACTACCTTTGATTGGTTTACTTTTGGTATCTTGCAGGTTCATAGTTCCAGCTTCCTATTTTCTGAGTTGATCTGAACTCTATTGAATCAGGGTCTGGTTTGGACAGATTTATGCAGCCAGTGCTTCAAACCACTGTAGACTTCATGAAGTCTGGCTGCTGCAGCAGATGACAGCACTAACAAGGAAAGCAGACTTTTAGGAGTCTGCATCATGTTTTATGATAATTTTTAGGGTGTATTTTGAACAATATATACACTGCTTTACATGGAGGGGAATTCTACGAAAAGTATATAGCCATGTGTAGAAGGAAGTGAGCATCTCCAGAGGAATATTCATGTCATCCTGAAATTACTTTCTGAGTTGAATGATCTTGTATCTCTCAAGGAATTTATTTTCTCAGCTGATTGATAAAGGGATCCTTTGACAGCTGAATGGGGTTTGAATATCTAGGAGATAAGCCTAAAGGTTGAGACATAAATTCCATCCAGTTTGTTTCAGGATGGTAGCATGAGCTTGAATGTTTTATGCTTATGTTGTAATTATAATAACTTTTGGGGTTTTTTGCATAACAAGCAACAGAAAATCAAAAAAACCCCTACGCTAGAAAGTTTTTTAGTCAAGCATAATGTATTTGAAGGGCACAATGAATTTAAGTTTTAATCTGAAATGAAGTTCACTGTTGACTGATCTAAATGTTCATTTATAGGTAAATGTTTAAGGGATTTGTAGGTGCCTTCATGTTACCCTGAAACTGTATTTATGTGTGCTAAGACTAGAGGTTCTAATCAAGGCTATATTGTTCTTTATGGTTAAGCACAAGTAGTACAAGGAAAATTGTGCCGGCAAAAAGGCTCAACAGGGAATGCAAAAAGGTGTTAATCAGATGAGGACAAACTTTTAATTCACTGACTATTTGATGTGGAACAAGGCCTCTTTTAGTTCCTTCTTTCGTGATATTCAGTACAATCTGCATGTGCAGTAAGAAAGTTATGAAGCATCATCTTTTATAATAATATATTAAAATTCAGATCCTTAGAAGAGGAACTCAAAGAATCTGCTTTAGGGCAAATCAATATTACTCAGCCCTTTGCCAAAAAAAAAAAGAGGCTGTAACTAAAAGGAATGGAATATAAATTTTTGTTCGTTATTAAACTACCATTGGGAGGTTTGTCATCAAAATAGCTGAAGGCTTGCACATACACAGATGAAAACTCATTTGGAAATCATTTTATATAATACTTAAGAAAGAGGAAAAGTCCCTCCTCACCTTTACCAGCTCTCTCCAGAGTTTTTATCATGCTGGGCTGAATCATAAGCAAATGTAGTATTATTAGACTAATACTAAAGCCACATATTATTGTCTTCTCTTGATAGGCCACAGCTCCTTGTTCATTTTTCAGATGTCATGATTAAAGGCAAATAGACAATAAGATCATGACATAGTACTTAAATCAAAGAGTCTGTTGAGGAGTTACCTTCCTTGTGCTGAGGATATATCAGCTGGGCATTTGTTACCAAAATGAAGTACCAGAGTTTGTTCTTGGGGCACACTGAGTATGGCAGGAGTAGTGGAGACACCTGTTTTCACAGAATTTGGTTGTAGGTTTGAGCATCAGTCCTTTACGTTTTGTTTTGGAGACATTAAATGGCTTGTGGGAAGAGATTAGATTTGGGGTTACAAAGTGAAAGATGTTTTAGCTGTAGGACAGAGTTCAGTGAGGGAATGTGAAAATTACACATATGCACACCAAAAATCCAGGTAAGTAACCTGTCTGTCCACGAAGGAGTGGTTGCTCAGAGGGAAGGCCACAGCACATTGCAGCAGCCTTGGACTGCATCCTTTAAATGTTTTATCTGCTGTAATTCTTTGTAATGTGTGATAAGTCATCGTGGAGACTGTCATGAATGATAGAATTCATGTTAATAGAATTGTGGTTTGCTCCCTGTCAGCTGATGTGTGTCTGCTGGAAGATGGACTCTGATCTCTTCAATTGATGTCAAATCATTTGAGCCAAACCCACGCAGTTGGCTTTTATAGAATGCAGCAGCAGCAACTCAAAGGAACTTCAGTTACCCAAAATCATGTTGTACATGACATCTGCTGGGATTTTTTTCATCATTTACTTTTATCTTCCTATGGAAGAATTTAATTTCATACAACTTGTACTGCTACCTAATACTATTAATATTCCACTCTTGCTTCCTTTGTAGAGCATGATTTGGGTTCTGTATTGCTTAAATGCATATATGAACACTTCATACATACACATGCATAATTTTAATTTTTTTCTTGTTTGTTACTATTGAAAATTAATTATCCCTTACACAAATAACATATTTAGTTCAGAATCAGTCCTTTGATCTCAACCTAAGAACAAAGCACAGGTCAGCAGGTGAATAATCTGTACTAGAATATATAGATAATATTAAAATGCAGCAGTAAATCATAGGTAGAAAACTTACAGTGAGAAGCAGAGATTCAGCAGTGTGCCAAGTCCCGAATAAGTCCATGGTAAATCCATCTTGTGGAGTAAGTTACTTTTTATAGCAAGGAGTTTAGTAAAGACTGAGTAGTCATTTACCACTATTCGCCTGGGAAAAGGAATGGTGAAAGCACAGAGACAAGCATAAGGATAGGTTTACTGATACAAAATGCTAAGTTACTTATGCTAAGTTACTAAGTTACTTATGACCAGCATGAATTTTAGATTTTCGAAGGGGTGTACGTTTTCTGGATCAACATGATGTACTTTCTTCACTTCCCAGTCTTATTCCTGCAGCTGTTAACCATTTTATTGCATTTTAGAACAAAAGAAGGAGGGAAAACTCACCTTTGCATGCCAATCCAAAGAAAAAGACTGTGACAATGGGAGAGGGGAGTTGGAAAAATGAGGATTTAAACAGACACAAAGATAGAGCTTTTTTTGTCCTTTACAGCGTGTGCCTACAGGTATTTTTTTTTAGATCAGGTCCTACTCACTGCTTCACAAATTGGATTAGTCATTCTAATGAATGTAAGCTCACAGAGTTCCAGGTTTGTTTCTGAGTTTTTGAACTGTTAGACTTGCAACCTTTATACACATAATTGTAGCATTTCTGACATTCCTTTTAAAAAAGCAAGAACTGAAACCAGCTCATTCATAAACAGGAATTGGCCACTGATAAAACCCCAGTGTGAAGCACCGTTCCCTCTTGATCCCAAATTCATATGCAACTGTCATTTATGCCATCCCAGTAATAGGAAAAGTCCTTGTTTTATAACTCTGTTTTAAAACACTAATAAAGTTTCCTGTGCAGGACATTAATTAAAGGGGTTATCAAAATAAGACAAACTAATATAATTTGTGATTGTACAAAGTAAAGGAAGTCGAGGGTACCATAGGGACCTAATGAATCACAGGATGGAAACAATCTTCTGGCTAACTAAACATTGAGACTTTGTATGAAGTCACAGGGTGTATGTACAGCTCTGCAAACCGGAACACGCTGTGTGTTTACATGGATGGGATAAAGGGAGTTCACAAAAACCATCTGGGAAAAATCCTTCCACTATTCACTCTGTTCCTACTGTAGAGTCAATTAAACAACACGTGTACATTTGCAGCAAACACATGGCACACTTGCCCTGGAGGAAATCAAACAGGAAAATAAGTCTTTAATATAAAAAATGCCCTGGGTACCAGCACTGTGCATTTGCTTGCATTTCCCATGTGTGATGGAAAAGAAGAGATGGGACTTTATCTCTAGCAAGTGGTTGCTAACTGTTCCCTGTGCATTTGCAGCATTTAAATGTGGTCAATATCTAGATATAAATTATAGATTTATATGATCCTTTATATGAAAAGCCACGTCCTGAGTTTTGTACTTTTAACATTAGCTGCCATTTGTTCACCATATTCAGACCTATTTATTCTAAAGCACAGAATCTACTTCAGGAGATGATTCAGGAGTCCCAGCTGGAGATTCTGATCTCTCTCTGTGCTTTTTCTTAAGGTGAAGGATTCGATAACTTACTTGGTCAGAGGTTTTCTTTTCCATGGATCTTTCTGCAGAGTCAACAGGTGCTGTGAGACAGAGATGCAGCTTTTTGCCTGGTCATGCAGAGATGCTGCTCAGCATCCAGTGGTGATGGACTTCACTGACCTTAAAAGTGAAAAGACTAAGATACTGTTATTAAGAACCCTAGATCATCAAACAGATGGAAGTTAATAATTATGCCCACGGAAGTGTAGCAACATCTTCTCTAGTGAAGAAAACAATCTAAAGCATTGTCTAGATTGAATAGAAAATACAAAGTGATCAGTGGTTAGAGACTGGCTTGTAGTGCATATAAAATGTAAAGAATGAAGGCAGTTGTAATCCCAGTATTCCCTGATTTTCCGTATCAGTCTGGGCCTTTAATAACAATATAATATATTTATGGGTTATGCATGTATATGAATATATGTGTCTGTATGTACAGGGCTGTTTTTTCCACCCTTCACACATCAGATTCCTCTTCGGGCTGTTGGGCAGAAGGAATGAAGTATGTCTGAAATTTCACTCATGGGGGCTTTGGAATTTGTGGCATTCTTAAATATATATGTACTCAATTTTCTTGGCTTCTGGGGCTTTTATGAAACAACTGATAAGCTGATCCTAGCCTGAATTTCCAAAATACAGATCCATCCTCTATTTAATTTTTATATATAATGTTAGGAGTGTAGATTAGAAGCTATTGACATCCTGGATGAGCTGAGATGAGCAAAGACATTCAGTGTACAAATGCAGTCTGCAGATGTTTGGCTGCTTCTATTTATGTCACTTACTAACAAACCAAGAAGGTAAGTGTAATCATGAGATTTTTATTGCTCAATATGACACACACTGGTAAATCAATATTTTAACTTTAATTTTAAAAATCATAATCACATTCCAAGCTCCAGAAGTCAAACAGAAAATTTATATTCAGGGTTTCATTCTTTCTTTAAATTGTTCGTGTGGTGTAAATTGAATATTATAAGTATATGAGCACAGATTTAAAGTCCCTATCTGCATGCAAAGACCCATCTTGCCTAGTATTCTGATTCTGACAGCAAGTAGTAAATTAAATGAAGAGAATCTGAAATTTATCAACGGTGTGCAACATGCAGGTATTTGATAAGATAGACCTCAAGTTAACTTTCAAAAGCATCTGTGTGTCTTTGAAATCGGTTCCAAAATCCAATAAACAATGGGGGTGGTTAATTGTTATTTTTATCACCTTACTTGCTCCGAGTATGTTAAGTGACAGTACCTGGAGGAGGGTGACATCCCTTCTGCTTGTTCTCTGAGATCTTGAGTGGATTCACTTGAACAAACATAAATGCAGACAAACATATTTTTCTGAAACTGAGGTGGTGATGCCAGATTATCTTTTGTGTAATGAGAGATAAATGGGCACTTCTAGGATGTGATTCTTCACATCCTAAAGTAGTTATTTAACATTCTGGCCATGCATTTAAGATCTGGACTTCTTGAAATGAGAGACATCTCACCCTTATGACTTCTGGCATTAACTGTATTTTTCATATATATATTTAATTTTTCATTGATTCTGAGGAAAAAAAGAAAGCAACCTGTAAATTTTAAGTTGTGAAAGACACAAACTGATTTATGGATATCTGTGATGAAAAAAGAATAGCATAAAATTCTGCATGGTCTTAAAGTGTAACTCATAAACCTTAAAGGTCATCTCAGAGTGGTTAAAAGAGCAAATTCATTGTAGTTTTTAAATCACCTTATCTGATTTCAAGCAAACCTGATAGTTTCAGAATAACTTTATTTTAGGAAGATTGGTTTGTTAATGGTGTTATGCAGTTACAAGGAAATGTGGTCACAGCTGCTTCTGGTTTCTTAGTTAATCCACCTGATCAGAAACAACAGGTTTTTGATATTTTTCCACTTCTTACACTGACACCTAGTGTTCAGAGGTCCTGAATTTCTAATTCTGCACTTAGTTATTAATAGACAGCTGTCCATACCAAAGTTCTCCACCTTTGTCAACATTTTCTATTTCTGTTCTTTTGCAGAAGAAAACAGTAACTGAAGGCAAAGGTGGTACCATCATTCAAAACAATTTTATTTTGGAAATACAAATAGTGCACAACTCCTGAAAAACTTTGCAGAAGCTATTTTACTTCTTGAACCGCTGCAAAATCTGTTTTCTTAAGATTTAAGTGCTTTGGTTTTGACAAATGTGCCCCTTTTGTGTCTGTATGTGTCACTGGCCAACAAAAACAGTGATAAGGGTAGAAGCCCTTAGATCAGTATTTATATAATTGTGGGAGATGTCGATGCTTTTTATTTCTGTGTTCTTTTATCTTCAAGCCACGAGTTCTACCTAATAGGAGTGTTGATGGCTGCACAGTCCTTGAGTGGACAGAAAATAACTTATACACAAAAACTGGCACAAACAGTCTTTTATCTCAGACTTAGAAATTAACAAAGCAAAGCAAGTATGGGCTGTAACTCGTTCATGACAAAGATGGTAACTGAGAGTAAGATTTACTCTCTGCTTTACCTATGATTTTCAAGTATGTTAACAGAAGAAGTGTCATCTTCTAAGATAATATATTAAGAATTTCATGGAACTGTATCTAAAAATATCAAGGATTTTTGTCTGTTTTAGTGGTGGATTTCATAGAAAAGTGAAAGACATTCAGGCACAGAAAATGTATTTTAAATTTATCCTTGATTTGAAAGTTTTCCCTTTTTCTTTCATAACTTTTCTAGTAGATACCCTAAAAGGCCACCTTTCCAGGGCCTCACCACCCTCACAGTAAAGAATTTCTTCCCAATACTTAATCTAAAACTGCTCTCAATCAGTTTAAATCCATTCCCACTTGTCCTATCACTACATGCCCACAGTGCCCATTTTTTGTACCTTGGGTAAAGACATTGTAGTTCTGTGTGTGCACATGGCACATCAGATGCTGTACTATGTTATTGCCATATATAAATATCAATAGTTGATATTTGTGTGAACCAGAGTATGCTTATCAGATAAATAATCAGAGGCTTCTTTCAGACATTTAAATTAGATATTAGGAAGGAACTCTTTACTATGAGGATGGTGAGGCCCTGGCACAGGTTGCCCAGAGAGGCTGTGCCTGCCCCATCCCTGAAAGTGTTCAAGGCCAGTTTGGATGGGGCTTGGAGCAACCTGAGATAGTGAAAGCAATCTCTGCCTATGACAAAAGGATTGGAATAAGATGGTGTTTAAGGTCCCTTCCAACCCAAACCGTTCATTGATTCTGTAATTTACTTTCAGGGCGATGTGAATTCAGACTCAGAATGGTCATTTCTGTCTAGGGACTGTAAATGATGCCTTGGGTGACTGTCTTGGATGCAAATATCTGTGTTTAGTCAGGTAACTCCCACCTGAGAGATAACTCCCCTATGATAGAAGTCTTGACGCAATGAAAAGAAGAAAGGAAGAAACCAGGAATTTCTCTGATGGCAAAAGGAGATGTTAACAGTGTCTAAAGCAACAGAGAAGTCAGAGAAAATACAGACATACTGGAGGCCCAGGTTTCTGGCCAGGAAAAGGCACATAGTGTCCCATATATGAACAATTTTAAGGGATGGGATTTATGAAAAGTCAGCTTGGAGTTGAGCCAAGACAGAGTTAGAGGAGAGGAAGTCTGTCCATTAGCTGAAAACTGCGTGGTCTATGTTTTTTAATAGATGAAGAGAGAGAAACAAATGGGGAAAGATTTGGAGAGACAGGCTGGATTGAGATACAGTTTCTTTAAAAGGGAGGATAGACTGACGACATCTGTACACTGAGGGAAAGTACCAGAGAGCAAAGAAAAATTGAAAACTAAGTAGGCAGGATATGATGCAGCTACTGAGGTGGGTCAGAGTTGGGAAAAAGGCCAGCGATTTATGACAAGAAAAGGTGTTCAGGAACAAAAACTAAGTGTAGCTTTGTGGGAATGCTTATTTTCTCTCCTGTAGCAGAAGAATTATGGCACTTAAAGTGGAACCTAGGCTGTGAACAAGGAATGGGAAGCCTGAGATTCAGCAAAGAGTTGTTTAAAGCAGTGTAATAAAGGAAGACGAAAGCAACCTTGTAGTGGAAAGAGTTCAGAAGAGTTTCCCATGACACTTTCTCAAAATGTTCAATAGCAAGAAAATGGGAATAATTGAAATAAGAGGCAGAGGAGTTTGAAAAAGAAACTGTGGCTGGTGCATTGGAGCCTGCAGAGGGTCTGGTCTGGAGAGTGATTTTGGGAAGTAGCTTTACAGGACATTATGTGCTGATGACAGGGAAGTCATCAAGAAGTAGTGAATGGAGTGAGAGTGAGCAGATGTGCTACTCTCAAATTGAATCTCAGATGAGGCCAGAGAAAGTAGGTGGATAACGATTAAACAGGTGAAACTTGGCCATTGGTGTCACTAAGGAGAGCACAGGATGAGGAATAAAAAGAGAGACAGAATCTACATTTCAGGGAATAAGTCATGGTAAAATGGAAATTTGTGTGACAAGTGCTGCTTCTGTGGACAGCACAATACATGTGGAAGTGTGAATGCCAGCATTTTTGCACCATCACAGACATAGTGATGGTCACCACACTTACTTAGTGATACACACCCCAATGCCAGTATGTCAACCTGAGTATACTCAGCAGATATTGTTCATAACAGCCATTCTCACAATACTCAGTAACCACATTTTTTATCATCTCTAGTTCTTGAATATGTTTTTACATTGTTTGCCATTTTAGCTTTACATTGTGCCATCACCATTCCAAATTCAGGAAAAAAATTGGACCACTTTACCGATGAGAAATTAATGTACAAAGAAGACAAAGTGGATTTTCCCCAAGTCATGAAACAAATTAATGGCAGAACTGAAAAAAGTTGACTGGTTGTAGCTGAGAGGAAAGCTGTGCAAAGCTATTTTATACTGACGGTCTGTGTCTCAGCCAATTGGATTTTTATTTGACAGTCCAAAGGTGTAATAACTTTTATTGTAAGAGGAAGAAAAATACATCAAGGCTAATATATAATGGAGGACCTACTAGGGATATGCATAAATGCATATCCTGTTCTTTGTGTATACAAGCTTAATTGTGTCTCTTTTAATTTTGCTGTTTGATTCAACAGGATTGTCAGGTAATCGTCCTATTGAAAGTACAGAAGAGGATAAAATTTCAAATACCTTCGTTAATCTCTTCTGGCTGTTAAAAGAAGAGATTTATTGGTATCAAATTTTATTGCATTCTTAGAATTTAGGGATTGATTGGCTGCTAGTTTAGCTTACTTGTCTCTTCCAGTTAGAAACCCAAACACAACAGAAGAAAGACATTGCATTGAAGCTGACATGCAACAAGTGAGTGAAAGTTCACTTGGCTTTTTCTCTCGGCACCAGGTGCAAAAGTTGGCTAAAAGTGCTGTGGCAGGCAGTTATTTTAAAGCAGTTTCTGGTTTAGTGTTTTATCAAGCCCAGGAGTGAAATATTCTGCAACTACTGCAGTTTCACAAAGCTGCTTTTTAAGGTAGAACTCTGAATTGTTTCACTAATTAAAATGGCCCAATACAAACATCAATCATACTGTAACTGTTAATGGGAGGAATTTTGGGATTTATGGAGAGCTGGGGATGATATTTGAAAAGTGTGTATCATTTCTTTGTTTAATACACAACACGCTCACAGTCTCCGAGTACAACAGAGGTTCTTGAAATCTTGAGGAGCTTCTGGGTTAAAACGACTTAAAGAGTGTCCCAATTAGTGACTTGACTAAATCTGATAGGTTTTTTTCTTAAATAGCTGCCCCATTGCAGCTACCTCATAGTATACTTTAAAATGCTAGTTCTCTAAACTGCAGCTTTCTCAGAGTGAAGGTGGAGGTTCAATGATGACATAAGCTCCAGAAGTGTAGAGTTCAAGTGGTTTGCATGTGGGATTGCCAAATAACACGGGTTTGGTTTGTTTTCATTTTATTACACCGATTCTCTTCCCCAGATGTCTTGGATTTCTGTGGTACCCCCCTGCCTTACATTTTTGCTCCTTGTAACAAACTATTTTTATTAGCCATCCAACTAATACTCAGCATTTTTGCTAAGCACCTGTTTTCTTCAAAGCACTCTGCAATAACAACTGGTTAATCCTCACACAGGTCCTGAATTTCACTGTCATTCGTGGTCACAGGTGAAAAGTGAGCTCAGTGACATCCCTTTGACACCTGTATTAGGACTTTGCCTATTCTGTGTCCCCACTAACCAGGCTGATCCTCAGCCTCTCCACACGCAGAGTTTGTGGCATGCCAGTTATAAATTGAGCATTTCCTTTTGGTTAATGACACATTTTTTACCCTGATTGCTCTGGAATTTCCATCCTGAGCTATGTAGAAGAACTATGCTGGAAGGAGCCTCCAGAGGTCATCTGAGCCATATCTGATCCTGAACTAATTTTGGCACTTGTTCAGGCAAGCTCTTAAATATATAAATATAAATGAGTGTGTACGTGTATATATACAATTATTTATTGAATCAAACCCCATTTCTGAAAGAATTGTGGATAACTGCCTCATCAAAACTTGATGTAAACTACCAGCAATTGCTCTGAAATACTTGCACAGACTATTGTGATTGATATTGATGTGGGAGGTACTGGTACAACAAAGAAATTTATACTGGGAAGGGCAATACTGTTAAATCTAGTACTGTGCCTTCTGGAAGTATTGCTTCCTTTTTTTTTTTTTTAAATTTGATTTTTATGGACCTGTAGCAAAAAATCCATTCACTACCTCAGTAAGGTGGTGATTTTGCTGCTATAATAAAACCTCAGCTAGTCTGACTATGCTTGGCCTGTCCATCAGAAAGCTACAACTTTATGGAAACAGAATGAAATAAAGTGTGCTCTAATATGTCACAAATCATAGTTAAAACTGGAAATCCAATCTGACACTGTGGTCTTGATTTGTATGGTTTGCCTACCCCTTTTTTGTTTCTGCAAGGCAGAATGTGTTTGAAGGCTGGAGTCCCAGCCAGGATTTTCAGTCTTAACTCTGAGTTTCCTTCCTTTAACAGGTTTAAAGCAAGCCTTTCAGATTGCTTCAGTATATTGAATTTCCTTTGTGTTCATTTTGGTCCTTTTCCAGTATTTATTCATACATTTGAAACTCCTTCAAATCTGAGTGTATGGAAGCAGTTACAATAGGAGGTGGTGGCATTTCTATTATATTCCTGTTAGAGTTGATTCAAGTGATGCCTGATTTTCAACTCAAATACTGCAAGCTCTTCAGGCTCTTGCTCAAGCATTACAGGGTTCATGTCCAGCTCAGAGGTCTCTGTAATTACTGTGTCTGGCTGGAAAACAAGAATTCCATTTCCTGAAAAATACAGACATTTTGACATTTTCTTTACTTTTTCATCAGAACAAAAACTAAAAGCTTTTTTTAAAAAATGGTAAAAATCTTTTGAAATGGAGTCTTGTTCTACCTGGTAGTCCAGTGTACAGGACAAGAGCCCTAGAGAGAAAAGACTTGCTGGAAGAATGTAAACTTGAACCTGAGTTTCCCATATGCTGAGTGAGTGCCCTAAAATAAGGCTGTTCAATACATCTTTTGATGTTTTTTTTTTCCTATATGATCATTGAAATATTGCTCAGTACCTACATGCAAAATTGTTTCAATAGATATGATTTTTCCAATTAAAAAATATTTCAAGGTGCTGACCAGCGGTCATGATTAAATTATTAATATATTTCACATGTGTATTTAATCCAAAATAATATTGATTATTCATAGTTCAAAAATTCAGCTTAATTTTTATAAATCTTTTGTTTCAGCTATAGCTGCAGGGTCTCATAAAAGCTTGATTGCATCATGTTTATTCATTTTTAATGGTAGTTAGTTCATCTCAGTGGTGAACTTCATTATTTACAAAAAAGTTATTTTAAACATTTTGCAGGTTTAGCACTGTTACATTACTTTAATACAATACCAAATTCAGCAAAGTGTTGTCTGAACAGATTCAGTGTTAGTTATATCAGTCTGTAGTCTGATCCAATGATGGGATTTTTTTTTCTTAACACATACAATCACCTGATACTGCTTATAAATACAGAAATATGTTTCCTTCTTTAAGAAGAGTTTTCATCTCACTCTATTTGTTCTCCATAGTTTCATGTTCGGACAGTTTTTGGAAAGGTCACTATGGAAAAGACTTAATCTGAGCAAGTGAACCTGCTCCAGGTGAACCTGTTTTAGCAAGGGGATTGGACTAGATGTTCTCCCACAGTCCCTTCCAACCCCAACCATTCTGTGATTCTGTGAATTTAAATCCCAAAGAATGTTCTTT
>WEIV01009414.1:13102-42209 GCA_013390005.1 Calyptomena viridis
AAACCAAATAAAATAAAACAAACAAAAAAAAAAAACCACCCCACACAATACAAACAACAACAACAAACCATACGGTAAAAAGAACCGAGGGGATTACTTTATTTTTTCTTATTGTTTACCAAAGAACTTTTCGGCATCTTGAGCAGTAAGGAAACATCTGCTCATTCCCCTGTTAGGAGAGCAGAGAAATCTTTGCTTGAGAATGCTAAGAAATCCAAAAGGACAAATAGATTGAAAGAAATACAAATTCTTGGAAGCAGGCTTATTAGTGACTACTGAAGTTGCGTTAAACTCTGGCTGAGGAAGCTCATGAATCACAGTCCATTTAAGCTGGGTGGGTATAAATTTTTGTGTTTCTTACACAGTTCTCTTGGTTGACAGGTGGATACATTGAACTTAAAGAGTGAATAAAAATTAAGCAAACTCATTAAATTTGTGTTCAGTATATTTCTGATCAGCTGTTTTTCATATTTTAACCACAGAATCCCCTTCATCTGCAGATGAGTTTAGAAAACTCACTGAGTTCTGACGCTGACATCACTTTCTCAATCCTTGCAATGAACAACTGGTATAATTTCAGCCTGATGCTATGCCAGGAGGAGTGGAACATCACGGATTTTCTCTTCCTCACACAACAGAGCTCCAAGTTCCACCTGGGATCCATTATAAACATCACAGCAAACCTCACTTCAACCAGCGACCTCCTGAACTACTTGCAGCCTTACCTGGAGAGCATCAAAGATGCAGCATCCACCATGGTGATGTTTGGGTGTGACATGGAGAGAACGCGGAGGATTTTTGAAATAACCACACAGTTTGGTGTAATGCCTCCAGAACTTCACTGGATTATTGGGGATTCACAGAACGTGGAAGAGCTGAGGACGGAAGGTTTGCCACTCGGTCTTATCGCTCATGGCAAGACAACACAATCAGTCTTTGAGCATTACGTACAGGACGCCATGGAGCTGGTAGCAAGAGCTGTAGCAGCAGCCACCATGATCCAGCCTGAACTTGCTCTTATTCCAAGTACAATGAATTGTATGGACACAGATGAAAGGAATATCACTTCAGGGCAGTATTTGTCAAAGTAAGTTTTTCCTTTTTTTTGTCTTAGCTAGTATTTGTTGTACACACACAAAAAAATTTCGTCCCCCTCCAACATTCTCACTGGCTTGGGTATCATGCTGTTAACCCTCTCTCATACACATAGTTGTTTCAGTATTTCCTTGTGCTGCTCTGCTTCTGGGCAGATAGTGAAACTCAAACTTAGCCACAGTGGGAGGGTAAGCTAATTGTAGAAGACACTGTTCCACAGAAGTGGAGATGATGTAGTGAACACAGGCTAGGTTACAGACTGTGCTCTGAAACTTATATTTATGCTTATGCAGATAAGAGGGAAAAGTCAGGGCTAGTGGCAAGTCTTCTGACATTTTAAGATACCCAAAAGTACACAAAACACAGAATATTTTCAATATCAAAGCGGTTATATAGTATAAACTTCTGTAGCCCTTGCTAGTCTCCTTCCATGGAAAAGATAAAAAAGATGCATCTTCATCACCCCAGAAGCTGTTGTTTCTGGTGAGAGAACTCAAAACTACAAAGTACTCTCTCTGCTGCATGTCACTATATTGAAGTTATTCTCAAAACTGCTTGGGGGTTCATATCTAGAAATATTCTGGGGTTTAACATATGAGTGGAAAACAAGCATGGTTCTTTCTGAAAACAAACAAAAAGGTCTTGGCTAACTATGTGAATTCATCCCATAATTTACATTCAGCGACTGTTGCACATTTTCCCCCCATTTCACCCAGTTTTCAAACTATACATTTTGTTAGATGGAGTTAGGGTAAAAGTTGTTGAGGCCTTTTTGCATGTGGCTTTTTTTTGGAAAACATAACTTTTTCTCAGATACATCTGCACAATAAAGTTTTAACAGCACTGCTCGAAACACAACCTTTTTTGAGACCCCAACAGTTCCTCAGTCACCAGTCATACATAACTTAGGGGTCAGAAACTGCTTTCCAAGAGTGAATCAAGGCTTGGGAATAAACTTTGGACTGACTTGCAACATCCCCAATGACTTGCGATGTTTATTTTGTCTCGTTTTTCTAGACATTTTAACTATATCATACCTGAAAAATAAAACTCAGCAAGAAGCTTATTAAAGTAACAGGAGGACAGCAGTTTTTTGAATAGCTTTTTTGAGGGCTAAGGAACAGATAAAGAAAAAGGAAGTTGAAATCAAAACACTTAAAAGTATTCATGAAAAATAATTCATCCTCATTGCTGGCTACAGAAAACTATTAGCCCTTTCATGAATAGTGACTGCTGCACCTTTTGTTATATTTTGGGAGACAATATGCAATTTCACATTTGTGAAATATTTTGCCCCTTCATACTGGTAAAGGTACTGAGGAAATGAAAGAAAGAATCATGTGTTTAGCTTTTTCCCCTAGGCTTGTGGACCCTATTAAAGACAAAATAACAGGCTGGATAAACCCTTGTCCTAAATCACTGCAGCTGTTTATATTGTTTACAAGTGAGACAGACACGTGATGGCCAGAACTGTTGTATTTGCATCAGCCGAACAACTATTAACTCTGAGAGGCACTATTAAAGTCTCAGGCATGATGCATATGTGGGTGTTTTTCTGTCTAAATGAACCCATCTGTCATCATACATACATTGGAGCTGCCGTGGGTGGGGATGGACAAGACACTGTGCACAGACCTTCACCTCCCCTCCCTGCAGAGTGTGGATGAACAGTAGCCCCACACTCTGGCAGAGCCAGAGCTTTTATTGCCAACACTGATCTCACACATTGGCTGTGCAGACATTAAAATGCACCCAGGAGCAGAATAATAATCTGGTTCATGGCAAAGCATGCTTCTATCTGTGTGGATGTGGATATAGATGTACAATCCCCTGAAGATTATGCTGTTGTAAACTACCATCCATCATTCCTCTTATAATGAGATTGATTCCCTGATCTATTCTTGCCTGCTTATGGAAGAAGCCTTGTTGGTGGAACAAGGGCCTTAAAATTTCAAAGCTTCATCTTGTCTTATAGCTTTAATTAGTCTTACAGCTTTAACTCTACTTCTTGAGTAATTTCATCAACCTGGTATTTCATAGATCCATAAAATCCTGGAATGGTTTGTGTTGGAAGGGACCTTAAACACCACCTTGTTCTGCCCACCCTGCCATGGACAGGGACACCTTCTACTATAGCAGCCTGCTCAAAGCCCCATATAACCTGGCCTTGAACACTTCCAGGGGTGTGATATCCACAGCTTCTCAGAGCAACCTGTGCCAGTGCCACACTACTCTCATAGGGAACAATTTCTTTCTAATACCTAATCTAACACTGCCTTCTGTCAGTTTGAAGCCATTCCCCCTTGTCCTATCACTGCTTGCCCTTGTCAAAAGTCTCTCTCCAGCTCTCTTGAGCCCTTTTAAGTATTGGAAGGCTACTGCAATTTCTACCCAAAACCTTTTATTTTCACTTGCCTATTCTAGTTCTTGTTTCCGATAAGATTCCCAAGAAATATGTGGAATGACCAAGCCGTCAAACTTGAAAAAAAATAAAATAATTTCATTAAATCCTTCTTAAATATACTACAAAGATACTGCTGCTGGAGAATGGTAGTACTACCAAAGATTTAACAAGCAGTTCTTACAACAAAGCATATTAGAAACAAATAAAGCTGAAATGAGCAAATTACACGCTTTGGACTCATCTGAAGTTCAAACTGAAGTGACTCTAGTAAAGCTTTGATGCAATTACACAGACTGTCAGCTCACATATATTGACACAGCATCAAGGAAATTCATTCAGCTGTCATACTCAGGGATCTAGCCCTTCACATTCTGAGGTCCATACAGACTGTCTTTCCATACAAATCTGTCCACAGCCCTACTGAAGCAGTACTGCTCAGACATTCTCGAAGTGTCTCTGCAGTGTCCAGCACTTGCAATTGCCAAAGATTCACATTAGAGAATTCTAGCTTAAATAGTGCAGTCAGATCCTCTTATCTGTTTCCTAAAGTTATCAAATAAAGGAGTTTTTTCTTGAAGTCCCTGGCATGAATTTCACTGGTGCTCCATACAGTGCATGCCAACACTCAACAGCCAGAGCTCCTTGCATATAAAACAAAATGTTGAAATGCTTCTCCCACATGCTTCCCATCACTTATTTTGATTCATGTCCTGTTGGTATGAAAAATATTGAACATGCAAATCATCTGCAAAAGTAAGCCACTAACTTGATAAGGCAGTGAAGTCATACATTTATGTGCTACTAAATCTCTCAGGTACTAAGTCCTTACACTGCCACAGGGCAGGAATAGAGGGCTCATTTTGTATTTCTACAGTGAAAGTCAGAGAACACAGTGTCTAAATTCCACTGTTCTCATTCTACCTTCAGAAAATAAAGCCAATGCATTATTCCGTAGCTTCAATTACTCCCTATCTGCAGAGTCCAGATATCCAGGTTGTGCTATGTAATGAACATGGGGCCAAATTCATCAGAACTTTGCAAACTTATTCAAACTGGCATTTTGTGAGCTGCTAACAGTCTTTTACACACAATTATTTTAAAAAAATTCATACAGACCCATCTACCCACATAGAATTGTTTTATTGTTATTTTCACAGCATATACACCCAGTAATGCTTGTGAAGAAGTTGCACAATTTTTTGCAGAGACTGAGAGAAATAAAAATAAGAGAGACAAAACGCAAACAAGTTTATGGGTACATAAATCTTTCTTTAGTGCTTAAGATTGCCTTCTCCTGTAAACTTTGTCTTGATAGTGTTTACATACACAAAAATGGGAGAACACCATCAGATAGGAAGAAAAGACAGGAGTAAAGGACTGGGCAAACAGGGGCAGACGCCACTGATCAATGATGTTATGGTATCATTTAGTCAACACTAGATTAAAGGATGAAGGATTTAAAATATGAGAACCACATTTATGTTTACATATGTGCATTTTTAGGCATAATTTCCAGGCTCACACATGTACAAATCGATTGCTTTTGAGAGTATTGTCTGTATCATCTTTTTCAAGAAGAATTGTGAAGCTGTCTCAGAGAAGGCTGTCACACACACAAACACACTCAAAACTAAAATATTTACCTTCATAAATTTATGTGTGCAGAGGGAAAAAACCTGATATGACCTTGAGACACTGGCAGTCCAGAGTTTTAACTGCTGAAACTCCCACCAAAAATCATCAAAAGTCATCAAAACAGATGGTAAAGACTGGGCAGAAGTATGCAAGAACACACTTGCTACTAATTTACCCTTTTCAAATCAATTTAAGGTTATTTTTTATTCTCTTTAACTATTAATAAACAATTAACACTACTTAAAATTTTATGTCTTGCTTATTAAGGCAGGAATGATGGCCAGAGCCTTTATATTTCTTTCAACATTTACTTTCATCCAATTCTGAGGAATAATGTGAGGTATTACATTCTGCTATGACAGTTAAATAGTCTGTCTTCCGAATGCTTTGTAATGAAAAAAAAGAATGCATATGACTAACCTTACATAATATTAGCAGCAATTTAACTCAGTTGTGTTTAAGGCAATGACTGTACTAAGACTTATACAGACTCTGCAAAATGTGTAGCAGCTTTTCTATTAACAGTGCGCAGTTCAGCTGGTCATGTTGCTTACACTAAAAAAGATTTTCTGCTTCTGAAACTTTAATTCCTGCTGAGTTCCCCGCTCCTTTAGCATGTCATTTTAGCCTCTTTGATAATGACTTACCAGAAGCTGAATTCAACATACAGGGAGGGCAGCTACTAAAAAACACTACCTTCCCATACAAAGGAAATATTCAACTTTATTGCGGTTATTTGGAATAGTAAAAGTTCAGAATTCAAAATGCAAAATATGCAGTGTAAAATTGGCACACTTCACAAGATCTGCTATAATGGCAGTATTGCACTTGTAAAAGCATTACTTTTGCACATTTCTTAAGAAAGTCCTTTTTTTTTTGACAGTCCTAGAGCAACCATCTTTCACTTTTTTCCCTTAGTTTATTCTGAAGTGTCTAACAGTGATTTACCAATGCCAAATTTGCATTTTTGAATCCAGATTGGTTCACTTGAGAGTGCTTGAAAGCTGTTGACAGCATTTCAGTAGCCCCTCTTATGTAAGCTAGATCTTACTGAGATTAAAGCATTTTTCTTGGAAGGACATTTCATACATAATTTCCACTCTTCCATTTTTGTACATAATTTTATCTAGGAAACTGACAAGAGATCTAGTGAGTTCAGCTTAGAACTAACCTGTGTTTCATCAGTTTGTGAGGCAAAAGTAACTGAAAAAGATTACTGTTCTCTTACTCATTTTTTCTGGTAAGTAACAAGGATATCTGTTGCTGCCCTGGCTCCTAAATTGGAGCTTTTCTTCCTTTTATAAAAGTCCCGTACCAGATGAAAGAGATTGGACCCATAGCTTCTTAGTTTCTCTTGTTGTTTATTAAGTTCTTATCACAACTTCAGCATGTCACCCTGAACCTGGGTTTAACACACCTTTTGAAGCATGTGCTGCAAAAGCCGTGTAATGTCGACTGCTGCTAAGTTTTAAGGACTCTAATAACCAATGAACTGATAATATGTATTATATTTACAATTCTGTAATCATATTTACAATTATGTAATCATAACTTGTTGCTAACACGTTTCTTCTACCTCAAATCTATTCTACCAATACCTACGTGCCAGCTCTACTGCAGTACAAGGAGCAAGAAGAAGAAGAAGAAGAGAGAACTCAGGGCAACACCCAAAATCCTCCATCTTGTCTTCTTTTATATCCATACTATAAAACCCAAAACTACAAGTTTCACCTCTGTGACAAACTAAACTATAATCTAAGTTATATTTTTGCTGCTTTTGCTTCTTCCATGAGTGTTGGAAGCTTTTCCCAGGGGCACAGATCAAAGATTGTATCCTCCTGGGGTCTCTGTGAGGGTCCCAGACTCTCCAGGGCAATTTGAGGTGTAGTCCAGATATCCTGGACTCCAACAGATATCTTTCCTGAAGAGTTTTCATTTATTAGATACATAGGGGAACATTCTCATGTACTTTAGTCATAAATTACGTGACTGGTTCATTGTGTCATAGGAAAGCTGTTAATGATCCAGGTGTTCAACAACATATCGTCAACAACATATTCTCTGTAACATAATTCATGGTTCATCTGCCTGCTTCTGATTACTCTGCTTTCTCCCTCCAACAGGTTTTTAGCCAACACAACTTTTGATGGTCTCAGTGGCCACATTAAGGTGAAGGGTTCCTCCATTGTCAGCTCAGAAAATAACTTCTTCATCTGGAATCTGCAGCATGACCCCATCGGGAACCCAATGTGGACACGTCTGGGGAGCTGGCAAGAAGGGAAGATAATCATGGACTATGGGATATGGTCAGAACAGGCACAGAGACATAAAAATCATATGCAACACCCCACCCGGCTGCACCTCAGAGTGGTGACTCTGATTGAGCATCCTTTTGTCTTTACAAGAGATGTTGATGACGAAGGTCTTTGCCCAGCAGGGCAGCTGTGTCTTGACCCCTTGACCAATGATTCAGGTGTGCTGGATAACCTGTTTGAAACCCTCCAAAGGGGGAATGACACTGTTCCCATTGAGCTGAAGAAGTGCTGCTATGGCTACTGCATTGACCTGCTGGAGAAGCTGGCTGAGGACATGAATTTTGATTTTGACTTGTACATTGTTGGTGATGGAAAATACGGAGCCTGGAAGAATGGCCACTGGACAGGCCTTGTGGGAGACCTCCTTGCTGGGACCGCTCACATGGCAGTGACATCATTTAGCATCAACACTGCCCGCAGCCAAGTCATTGATTTCACCAGCCCTTTCTTTTCAACCAGCCTGGGCATCCTGGTGAGGACCAGGGACACAGCAGCTCCCATTGGAGCCTTTATGTGGCCACTTCACTGGACTATGTGGCTGGGGATATTTGTCGCTCTCCACATCACAGCTATATTCCTCACCTTATATGAGTGGAAAAGCCCTTTTGGAATGACCCCTAGGGGAAGAAACAGGAACAAAGTCTTCTCTTTCTCCTCCGCCCTGAATGTCTGCTACTCGATCTTGTTTGGTAGAACAGCTGCCATCAAACCCCCCAAGTGCTGGACTGGAAGGTTTTTGATGAACCTCTGGGCTATTTTTTGCCTGTTTTGTTTGTCCACATACACAGCCAACTTGGCTGCTGTCATGGTAGGAGAGAAGATCTATGAAGAGCTTTCTGGAATACATGACCCAAAGGTAAAGCATGTCTGTCGTTACTAACTCAGCCTTTTCTTCTTTCCACTCTAAATTCATTGCTGCATAGTTTATGGTTTCTAATGAAATCAGAAAGCAATTTGTGTATAAAATAGTAGTTGCACTACAATTAGTCACAACCTGATGGCATTTCAGTAGAAAAATTGAGTCAGCGAGGACCTTTAAACACCCATAGAAGTGTAAGGGCAAGGATTTCAGAGAATGAAGGTGAGGAGGAAGATGAACTAACTGTGTGTTGCCCAATGCTGAGAAGAAAAATGGCTTACACATGCAGATTAAGGGCTTGAGTTCAATTCCAAGTCACTTTGATTGTAGTTATTGCAATCAGTTAGATGATTTGGGTCATTGTGAGATCCACTCGAACAACACAACTGCACAGCACAAAAACAAAACCATTGATGTTCTCTATATAGAATTTCACAAGTATTTTACTGGTCATAATGCTGCTGGCAAAGGCATTACTGGCAAAATTCCCTATGACTGCTAAATGAAATGCAGCGGAACTGAAATATTTTGAAAAATCCTGCCTTATACATCAAAACAGTGGAATTCACTTCACAAGTAGTTGGGAATTTGATGTGCAGGGTTGTTTCTGCTGGGGAGCTGTCATGAGAAAAAATGAACAATGTTGTAGACAACCTATCAAAGTCCAATTCTTATTTTATTTGGTACTAAGCAGTGATAATGAAAACATGTGGCAGAAAAGCTTATAGAGAGAATAGATGGCTGCAGGTGACACACGAACATCCTGTTCACTTGACAGTAGCTCTAAGGGCCAGGGTAGCAATAGCAACAGGGTAGCAAATTTCCCTTGTTCATGTGGCACTTTCTTGGATTGTGTTATTCACAGTTTTATACTCGTGACCTAACTGCTGGTACAAAAACCATCCACCACCATGACTGAATTGATAAAATATTGTGTCACTGTAAAAACTAATTTTAATAACTAATAATTAATTTTAATTCTAAGAACTGGACATACATTTTGATTTTGTAAACTGTGTAAATAAATGTTATGTGTGTCCCTCTACATAGCAAATGCCAAGCTCCATCTATTACATTAGTAAAACATTGCAATCAGACTAATGACTATGCAGTTTTGACTTTGTGAGCACTTTGTCTGACTCACTTCCTTCAATGTTAAATGGACTGTTTCTACCAAAAATATTTTAAACAAAGAACAGTAGTTTTTGTGGTTGGCCTGAGGCACGCTAAAATTGATTCATGGCTTAAAGCAAATTGCTTCTATTAATCTTCCCCTCTCAGAAAAAAATATCATAAATATTACATTAATCTCTTCATCAATGTAAGGCACAAAAATCCAGGAATCAATGTATATGTTTTATTCAAAGCATTCTGAACAAGCAAATGAGAGTTTTCAGCTGAATTTCCCCAGCTTCAGGCATACCTCTGTTACGTTGTTGTGTGAGCCACAGCAGTGGCTTGAAAATGAGATTTGTCCTGTGCTCTTTGCATGAACATCTCCTCATCCATCAAATTAAACTGCATCAGATTGCATCCAATTTTTCAGCATTATTACTGCAACCACATATGGAGTTTTTAAAACAAGTATCAGGAAATTTATGCAACCGCAAGAAATTAAATTATTCTAAAGCTGCACTGGAAACCTTGGCTGTTGAGTTAAAAAATTGAGCACAGATTGTTGAAATACATCAGGTGCTGCAAACACTGTTCTTGGTCCAGAACAGAAACACTGAAAATTCCTGTTTAGTAACCTCAGTGATTCCATTAAATCAGTGGGATTACTGGCCTTTCCTAGACAAGCACTTCTCTCCTTCATGGACCAGATTTAAACTTCTGAGTAGTTACCAGCTCCCAATGTGGGATAAAGAAAATGTACATTTTAGGGAAGAAGATTGCCTGCCATTACATGAGCTACAGAATAGTTTCATTCGTTCATGCATTGGCCTCCAAAGTCTTAGTCTGAAAAAGTAGTTAAAATAAAAAATGCACTGGTTTAACCTTTGCTTCATGCAAAGCCAGAGCTGTGTCTGTTCAGATTTCTAAGAGTTAAAGCTTAGGTTTGGGAAATGTTTGGGGCAAAACAGTCACAGAGGTACAGGAACCACATTTTAGTTAATTACTTAGAGCATTTTGTATGTTATTAAAAGGTCTTATGTTTTGGATTTTCTTCCCAGATCTGCTTGCCTCATTCTTTCCCGTGGTGGAAACTCATTTCAAAAAGAGAGCAGCAGGAGGCAGAAATAATCTTTTTAGTTTAAATTTACTTCTAAGCATTCTTCTGTTGCTCTCAGTATGCATGTGCCCTTTGTACTGTGCTTTTGAAATTTATTTTTAAAAAAAAGCCCAAAATAGAGGAGCAATCTTCTCGAGGTGATGTAAGACGTGTAATTTCTTCAGGCTGTCAGCCATAAATGGCAAATCCCATTTCAGGTTGTGAACACTCAGGAAGGACAAAATTAGAGCAATCTCAGTTGGACCTTTAAATGTACTAATGATATAGAAGAGAATATAGAAATATCATCAAGCTGCTGAAAGGAGGAGCAGCCGGTGAGGCAAGACAAACCAGAGCAGAAGGCAAGCAGTGAGAACAAGGAGGATTAAGTTCTTGGAATATGTCTTGAATTTGGGGAGCTTGGTATGTATTTTCTGTGTAAGAATCTTAACAAGGGTAGATCACTAAAGCCAAATGCCTGCAGTATCCATCAAAGCTGGCTGCCACTTTCCTTTTCAGATTTCAGGTGACATTTTACAGAAAGAGCTACAACAGGAGCCAGTAAATTGCACAGATACTGAAGCAATGTCCTGCCACCTTAAAATCTAATTATTCTAAGAGAATGGGCAGTGTTATGGTTGTAATACCATGTTCTTTTAAAACTTTTCCCTTTTTAGTGGGGGGAAGGGAGGTTTGCCCATAGCTTCCCCAGGGCCAATTTCTGAAGTGGGGCCCTGGTTGGTTGGAGCTGTGCCAGGAGGTCCCTGCCACTACAGGCCCCAGGAAAGCCAGGTTTCTTCCCCCACCCCTGCAGGGCTCTGTGCTGGTGTTGGCAGGGACCTCAGTGCTTGGACCAGAACCTCCAGGCAAAACACAGCCAAGAGTGAGGGGTGAAGCAGGCGTGGCAGCCTGCCAGCCCCGTCACTGCTCCTGCGTGCTGCTCTGGGGAGGAAACAACCCAGCAGCGTCTGTGTGAGCCAGTTTGAAGGACAGAGCCATGGCAGGACAGGGTCCCACCACCACTTTCCCCCGGCCCTGCCCTGCATGGTCACTGCCACTGCTCTAGAGCGGAAGGGTTCCAGAGTTGCAGGGCGCACAGGGACAGAACATACCCAAGGCAGGTGGGTTCCCAGGCAGGCAGTGCGGTGCATGTGGGAGCGAGCAGGACTTTGGGCATTCCTGTGGCTGCTGCAGTGCAGGCAGGGAACCATGCAGGCCTGTGAGAAGGAACCACGTGGCCAGAGCCGGAGCAGTTTTTCTGTGCACGCGAACTGAGCAGGGGCAGGGTAGTCAATAAAGTTTCTATCTCCCTATACCCCTTTTGGTCTTGTATTCCTGCCCAAACCACCACAGGCAATTTAGGGCAATTTTTCACACCCTTTCCCCTAGCTTTTAACCGTACATGTTTTAGACATCATCTCTTGCTGATGGAAACTAGCAAATACAACTTTTTTGTTCACTGGAACATGTTCAGCCTGCTGTTTGAGGACAAGAGGATAACTACAGGCTGAACAGGCTGACTACCCAGATGGAAGTTGCATCCATGTCCTGATACCCTCTTAAGAAACTCTCTTTTTATGGCAAAGAAGTTTAAAATCTTGTCTGCAGACAGAGGAGATAGAAACAGTGAAAACTTTTTGTCTAGGTTTGGACAGTTTATATTTTGAATTTAGGGATACGAGACCAAAAAAAATGAATAGAAAGATAAAAAAAATTTGTTGGAAAAAATACACATTATATATTATTTATATATATGTAAATGTGTGTGTGTCTATGTGAGGTAGTGAAAAAGGGAAGAAAATATATAATTAAATGTAAACAGTAAACAAGACACAAAAACCCCAAAACAATTATAAATCAGAACTGCTTGAGAATAACAATTGTTCCTTTTTTTCCGTATGTCCTGGATGCAGTAACAACTACAGCCTGAAAGGGGGTGCCCGGGTGATAGCAGGGAGTTGCAGTGCTCTCTGAAGACCAGCAGGGTTGTGCCAAGTGCAGCAGGAGGTTGCCAGGAACCCTCTGGAGGTCCCAGGGGATGGCTGAGGTGCCACAGGGGATTCTCAGGGGTCCCTGGAGTTAGGCAGGGGTTTAGGGTTTTAACAAACTGGAAAGTTGAGAGCAGCTGGAGTGGCTGTGCTGGCGGTGGCTGGAACAGCAGCAGTCACTGCTGCTGGAGCCTGCATATGTGGCTGGAGTGACAGAGGCTGTGGTAAAGACGGCAGCAGCAGCAGCTAGGGAAGCACAGCAGGGCCGATTATAAAGGACCCACTTCTCCTCCCCAGAATTCCCTGCGACTGAGCCTGCATGGTTCTCTGAAACTGCTGTTTGCTCTGCCCTGTTGGGCGCAGTTTGCACTTTTAGTGGATGGCTGCCAAGCCCACCTTGTCTTGGCCCCACTTGTTTTTTGCCCTGTCCCCGTGCGCAGCAAGGCTGCCTTTTTCAGTGGTGCCTGTTTTCCCACGTGCACTGCAGCACCAGAGCCTCCCTTTCCTGGGACTACTCTGTCCCAGCCTGACTCCCATCTGTGCCTCAGCAGCCACCAAGGCACCCAGAGCCAGCACCACCATGTGGGCAGGGCAGTGGCAGCGGGGCAGCCATAAGGGGAAACTGCCTGCATTGGGTGGCAGCGGCAGTGCCGGGTGGCAGCTGTGCTGGGCAGCAGCAGTGGAGCAGCAATGGGGCCTGGAGGCAGCTGGAAACAGCAGCAACCAAGAAGCAGTGGCGCCAGGGCGGCCCCACTGCAGCGGCGCTCAGTGTCAGCAGAGGGCTGGGGTGGCCCTTTCCCCATAACAGCCCAGCCTGGGGCCCTGGTGGGAATCCAGCGCTGCCACTGCACATTGCATCCCCTCAGCCTCACACCAGTTCCTCTACACCGTTGGGCGAGGCACCAAGGCTTCCAGGCTCTGAGTCTGGGGCCACTCTGCAGTGAGTTTCCCCCCACTCCCCTCTCCCCTCAGAGGTTTTATTTATTTATTTTTTAGGTGGAAAGAAACAGGTTTTTTACACCATAACACCTTTGTATTTGGATCATTTCACCTGCCTTTATCCCTTCTCACATCTGATTCACAGAGGCTTATTTCAGTTTTTCTTATAATGTCACATCTTTGGATGCACAAAAAAATTACAGCATTCTCACAAAAAAATTACAGCATTCTTCTTTGTCACAGTTCCTGGTAGACCAGGTATACTGTCGTAAGAGTTAATTCTTTACAAGGTCAGTTATTCAGCCTACAGGTAGGACTAGCAGCCTGGTTTGGTCTGGTCTCATCACAGTATCACAGAATAATGGTTTGGGTTGGAAGGAGACCTTGGAGATCATCTTGTTCCACCCCCCTGCCACGGACAGGGACACCTTCCATTAGACCAGTTTGCTCAGTTACACATAACTTACTCTTTGGTAGGGCCAGTCATAAGTTTCTAGAAAGAAAACTACTTATTCTGCAAAACAATTCATGAGAAGGATACTGTAGGATCTCTTTTCTTGGGAAGGAGACTTGAAGAAGGGAGTTCAGATTATCTGAGGCAAAATAATTGTGAAAGCTGAGAGGACAGAAGAAACATTTCAAACATGCCAACATGAAAGCATACAGCAGCAGAAGCTGGGGAGCTGGACAGATTTTCCATAGGGTGATCCAATTCCTGGCCTTCCTTTCTGGTAAAAGTGTTATTCTTTCAACAGTATAATGAGCTTTTCAGGTGTGGTCTGACCATTGTGACTTTTGTGACAGCTGTCAGCTTTTCTTTCCCATCTTTAGTATACACTTGAGCAGCCTGTTAATTTACTATGGTTATATTTTTACTTCTCTGGATCACTTTACATTCAAAACACCCCTTGACAATTCCTTTCCAGACTGTATTTTTGACAGAAAATATCGAACCTGTGGAGATTCATTTAACAGAAAAAGGGCTACTCTCTGTGGATTCTACTACCAGCAATTTCACTGCATTGTCTCTCCTAACTTGACATGCCTGCAGAGAAGACATTAGGTATGATTTACTCATCCTACTATGCTTTTACAATAAGTTGGAACAGGCAGGCACACGGAGCTGCTGTTAAGGACAATAAGGACAATATCACCCAAGCCATTCCCTGAAAGTGCCTACTTTTCTCTGCCACGCATGATGATGTATCAGCATGATCAGCAGTGGTGTCTCATAAAAAATATGTGTGCCCCAAGGAATACACTGCAGACACCTATAGACACTCTCACAAGTCCCATCCAACAAGTTCTTTCTACAGCCTTGGTGTGCTTTGGGGTTAGTCCTCAGAAATCACTGCTCTTCTCCCAGTCCAGCGTCTGAACACTTTTTCTTACAAGTTGTCCATCTTTTTATTACAAAATTAAACACTTGAGTAATCCAGGCAATGTATTTCTCATATTTTATTACTCAGGAATGCAATATGTACAATCACTCAGATTTTTATCTCTAGATATAAAATATAAAATATGAAGATGCAAGCTCTCATTTCTACTTTATGAAAACCTCAGTTAATTTAGAGGTCTTGTGGCCATTATTATATTAGTTAAATACTTTGTGTTATTTGTATTAAAACTGCCCAGAAATACAACTGACAAGTAACAACAGATGAGCTTTAGCAACACCAAACCACATGAAAAGAAAGATCCAGACACTATATAGGTCTTTTTCATCATTAGAGGCATGGTTCAAATACTCCTTCTTTTAATGATATTTTCCCTTGAGTTCAGCAAGCTTTAGAGTGAGGCCATAACTGTTGTGTGTTTATTGATAAATTTTCTTGCTGAAAAAAAAGGAGTTTTTGTAAGAATTACACTGAAGGAAGTTACTGCTATGGTCTTTCACTGCAACAGCCTAAGATGAATTATTATAAAGCGTACCACTTGCACTACTATGTATTAAATAGATAATGAAATAGCATTTATTTAAACATGACATAAATTCATTAAGTTGTATAGCTAAAACAAACAAACTACAAATTCAATGGAGTTAACAGAAGTCTTATTGCTGCCATGGGATTTTGTATTTGTGCCGGACTGCAGGGTTATTTTCTTTTTACAATTGAAAGAGGAATCTACAGAGCTTGTATTTCTGTGCAGAAGGCCCCTGGGCATAGGAAGGTCATGATTCACAGCATTGCAGCCTGCTAATTAATACATGGTACTTTTCTGAGTATTAATGAGTCAGTGAAGGATTTGAATTCAAGAGGACTTCATGTGTCACAGAGACCAAAGTGAAAAACTCTCAGACAAAGATGGAATTGAGTATCAAACTCCAGACAAAATAAAGAATTGCAGAGCCTTCTCATGCAGGAATGAAAGGCACCTACAATTTATGGAGGTGAAATCATGGCTTCATTAGCTTCCCTGTGCAATTTATGGTGGTGAACACTTGACTTGTTTAGCTTCCCCTTAAAGATTTTGTGTAAAGTTACAGCTTTGGAGATTCAGAATCTGTCCAGATTTTTATCATTCAGACACACAGTTTATCAGAAAATGCACTGCAGTGTTCTACAAGTCAAGTTTCCTTTCCCATTGAAACATGCTTTATTATGTTTTCTTGACAACAATTACCTTGTTAGTATCTTTGCATATTAACCCCCGCTGCTCCAGATCTTCACCTACACACAATGCCTTGGCCTGTCACTGACTGCTTTGGCCACTCTTCACCTCAGCATTGTTCTTGATACAAAGAATTTAGGGGCAGCTGTGGAAGAGAGGAAGTCCTGCTGTCTTCATTCCATGCAATGCAGGTGATAAAGTTGTTCTTTCACCATAGAAGGAATTAATGCGTTTTACCATTTTCCCATTTCCATTGATGTCAGATTCTTACTCTCGAACTGCATATACTTATGTGTCATTTAATTTTTTTTAAAAAGGGAAATGATCCCACCACCAGGAATAGTGAATGCATTGTAACTGGGGCTCAGACCCTTGCAAGAAATAATGCAAGTAGAAAAATATGAGAAGTTACTGAAGTAACTAGCAAAGAGCAGAGAGCAGTGAAGATGCATAAAACTGATCTTACCACCTGGCAGGTGGAAGATCATTGTATAGCCGACTTAGCAGCATTGAGGGTATTTATTATTGTTCACAAAAGTCACAGCCATTGTGATCTACAGAGGGCAGAATACTAGTCTGGCTCTCCTTCCTAGAGACAGAAGTCAGCTCCTGCCCTGATCCCCTGGGTTTCAGGGATGCCAGGGATCCAAGCCCTCTAGAGAAAGTAGTGGTTTTCATTGAGTGCATTAAGATTTTACTGAACACCAGGTAAAGTCAAATACTAATGTCTGTAACAAATAACATATTTAAGAAATCAGGGCTGCACAGGTGGACAGTTCTACCATCTACAATGGGAAACCTCTTCATCCTATCAACTAATGGCCCATTTACAACACAAACCCATTGTTAGTTCCTTTCCTGTTTTCAGCCCTGGCACCCAGGGGAAAATTGCCATATGACCAAGGGGTAGGAGGACTGACCTTTAACCAGAGACAGCTGAAGCAGAAAAAATTTGTAGGGAAAAAAGATGATTTTAAAGATGATTGTTTTGAAGGTGAGAACTACCTACACTTCAAGCTGCTGCCACATTAGGTTTCCCCCTTTGGCCTTCAGTGGCTTGTGGAAATCTGTGATAGATTTTCATCCATGGATGGAGGGACAAGAGGGATTCTTCATCCAGAAATCCCCCATATTACTTTGGTAGCTTCAACATGTTTTTAGACAAACAGCTCTCCTGCCCTTGCTTCTAATTTGAAACGTATTTCACCTGCCTCAGAGCAGCATTAGCCCTCTTTTACAAGTAGCAAGCAGAAGAATATGTTCAAAGAAGTGGTTCTATCTGGAGCATTTTTACAGCTGCTTCGTGCTGCTGAAGTAGAATTGGAAACAGTGATCTATTGCCTTTTGGGAATTACATCCCTTTTTTTCCCCCAGTCTACTCATTTTTCCTACAATAATTTACACTTAATGTCTTACAGTTCTCAGCTCTTCTAGAATAAATCATAGCTCAAAGGTCTCTCTGTCCAGAAAACTCTTAAAATGCTGTTAAGAATCAGGGATAAACACTCCTGTAAGTTCATATTCACCAGAGTGGTTTATGGAGCTTTTTGCACTGCTCAGCAACTCTATCATCATGGTAACCCTCAGTAACTACCCACACACCTGAGTCCCCAGTCTCAACCCTGAGCTGTACAGCTCTTGCAGCACACAGAGGCACAGAGCAGGTCTTTACAATTAATTAATTATTGGCGCTCACAAAGGGACCATTAACACAAAGGCTTTATACTTTTAAACAGTGACCTAAGTCCCAGTTTACCCTCATGTACTCTCTTGTTGCAATGAGGAGAGTAAACTGTCAGCACTGTTTCCAAATATTCTATTGTTTCCAAATTGTTTCCAAAACAATTTCCATTGTTTCCAAATGTCAGCATTTGTTTCCAAATAGAAACTCTTCATTGACTTCAGTGCAGCTGTCGAATTTATGCCAACACATGACCTCCCTGAACTGGATTCAAAGTGACAGAATTTTAAGAAAACCTCACATTGTCCTGACAAGCCAAGAATCAACTCCACTGACAGTTTTTGCAACAAAGAAGCAGAAGTGTTCTTTCAAATGTATTCTGCAAACACCCTCTCCTGGAGGACCCAGGAATGTCTCAGCTTCTGAAGCCTGAACACGTGGGACAGTTTCTCATCAAAACCTCCACTTCCAGAAGTTGAGCTGTGAATTTTCATCTGCTAAAATCAGAAAATCATGTCCTTCACTCTGAATATATGTTTTCCTTTCATCTCCCACTGCACTCCATAAATATTCATGAGTTAGTTTTCAAAAACTCTTGCAGATAAGGGAAAGCCCATGAACAGAGTTTTACATTGTTTCATGTTGTTTTTTTCTTTTTTAAAATTTCATTTGTTGTTTTCATTTTCCCCTGAAACTTTGCTTAGCACTACCAATTTTATTTATTTTCTCAGTGGGCCATGAGAAATCTATTAGCAGCTGGAAGACCACCTAAACCTATGGGTTACATAGGGCAATGTAAAATGCTATTGCTTCATATGCCAAAGACAGAAGTCTCATTGTAAAACAGCAGGTTTCTAAAAGTATGTCTGTTCTTCACTTAATGCCACCTTCCTCTTGTCACATATCAAGGCACAGAATAATTCTGAAGCAGATTAGATAAGTCAGTCAGTGCACTCCATTAATCAAGTACTGGGAAGGCATTTCCTAGACTTCAGTCACATCATTGCTCTTAGAAAATAGCCATAATTTCCCTTCCCAGCAGTTGGTCTGTTTATATCTTCCTTGTCTCCTCACAGCTCCCAGCAAGCTCAAACTTTGTGGAATCATGAGACAATATTGTATTGCCTACTTTTTGGAGCTGAGACCGTAATTTTTCTGTAGTTGTATTCTGAACACCTGGAGTTCTTAAACATTGCAGAAATCTGTGACAACCAAGTGGGATACAAACCTCAAAATAATAGTGAACATAACAGCCTGGGCATCAAGGAGGGGAAAAGTTTTTGACGCAAATCTTCCAGCTTTGCAGCACTGAAAAGTCACACAGAAGACAGAACCTGCTAGGAAGACCTCAAAACCTCAGAGCCCAAGAGCCTTTAGTGTGTCAAGGTTAACTGCTGGCAGCATCTCATGCATTTACAGTTTTAAATCCCAACTTCCATAGGAGATTTCTAGGCCTATTTCCTTTCAAGTTGGAGTCTAGGTGTTCCCAGCCTAGCTGGTGGTGCTGAATGCAATGGCACTGTATTACATAAAATATAATGTGCCAAGTAATGCAAAATCCCTGTCATTCAGGATTGTATTTTCCTCTTTCTGCTCCTGTGGTTTTATTACATTAGTATTTTCATACATAACTGGCACTCTGAGCCATAGATGTATGCAGATGCCCAATTCTTCTAAACATCTTCCCAGATAAAACAACTTCTCCAGTTCCCACTCCACAGATGTTTTAACAGCAGTAGAGAGAAACCAAGAAAAATCTAGAAGTAAGAGGCCAGGTGAAGGAAACTGGTAGCTCAAGTCTTTGCTTTTGGCAATAAGCAGCACAAACATCGTTTGTCTGGTAGCACAATGTTATACAAGGTACAGAATACTTTGAGAAGTCTCAAAGCTTTTTTTCTGGCACTATCAGAGAAGTTGGATGTACTGTAAAGCTCTCTAGTTTCTTTAAACAATACGTGGCCTTCCTGTCTCAGTACTCCAGTGACCCAACAAACATTTCACTTCTTGGCAGCATTCACATTACCCTTTGTTTACATCTTGTTTGTTTACATCTTGTTTGTTTCCTTACCCATGGTGTGTTTCCTTAAACAGCGAGACTCATTCTTGGAACTAATGGCACAGTCCATGACCCCACAGTAAGTGTTGTCCTTAGAGGTCACAGGGACACCACTGATACCCCAGTTCTAGAGACTCTCCATCCCACTGTTGTGAGGGGCTGTCATGACCATCTCTGGAGCTTGTCTCATATACTAACACAAATCAAAATGGAGGTCACCATGTGTATCACAACTTCATGTGATACAAAAATTTGGCATGCACCTAAGTAGTGTGGCTATTCGTGGTATACACTGTTGCTTCGGATATAAAACTCAGTCCACTAATATGGAAGCCATGTTCTCCTGCATTTCAGATGCAAAAATGATATTGTTAGTTGCTGGAGCTGCCATCTTTTTTAGGAGAGCCACTAACCAGCAACACTACATAACTTTTTAACCCCTTTTAGCTTTTAATAGCTAAAATATGTAATATATTAATATATTAATAGCTAATGGCTTTTAACAATCTTTTTAAGTACTCCATTAATATATTCACATACTTGCTGTTATACTGCCCAGATCGTTGGCATTCCCCTGCTCAGCCCGCTTGCCACCTCAGCCAGTCCAGTTTGCAGTTGCCTCTGGTGTTGAGGTGGCCTTGCTAGATAACATTCAGAGGCCTGGTAACTTGCTAAACACTAATGGGTCTTCAAAAGGGATATCTATGTAAAGTTTGTTCACCGTAGCCAGGCATTAGAACAGGCTACCTAGGGAAGTGGTGGAGTCATCATCCCTGGAAGGATTTTAAAGACCTGTAGAAGTGACACTGTGACGCAGTTTAGTGGTGGACTTGGCAGTGCTGGGTTAACATTTGGGCTTGGTGGACTTGAGGGTCTTTTTCAACCTAAATGATTCTGTGATTCAATGATCTGGCCGTTAAAGAAACTTAAATATCTTTATTTAAGATACTGCTATTTTGCAGTATCTGCACCCATACTATCTGCACTTCTTGTTACATGAATTCTTGTTCCAAGCCAGGACTTCACTGTCACCTCAAAGCCTCTCTTCAAGTTGAAGCAAACCTTGTTCTTTCCATTTCTAACATCCATAGATGTCTGATTTTGGAGGGACTTTGTAAGGCTATCTAAGCTGACTGCCAAGAAAACTCATGTCTGGAGATGGATCTGCAGCTAGTGCATTAATTTATTCTTAATTGTACTTGAATTACCAACAAATCTCCAGGTATTCTGTGTACAAAACGTGTCAACAGTTCCTAGTGCTTTTTACTTGCTTTATGATGATTATTCACCTCTGACACTGACTGAGGTTTGAATGAAAAAAACACAGAATATACACAAAAGTATGGTCTCCACATACTAGAAATGCCTGTAATTTCAATAGCTATTTCTTCTCACAAGATAGCCTTTATATTTGCTATTACTGATTAAAAAAAAAAAGCAAGTAACTGTCTCCCCTAAATCACCAGTTCAAAAAAACTGAAAAAAAAAAAAAATCCATTCTTGATTATTCGAATGCTGATTTTTCAGAATTTCTGATTTCTCTGAAGCCCTAGGCATTAGGATTCTGTTATTGACTTACAGAAAACAGATTCTTTCAATGTAAGAGTTCTAAAATACAAGAAACACAAACAGAGCACGCAAAACAGAAAAGATAGGAAAAAAGAGACAACTAATAAAGCAAGATTCACAAGAAGACTATGATATTTACCCATCTTACTAGAACACAGATGTTTGTGAGTTCCAGCTTTTCACATAATCTTCCTGGAAAACGACTACAGAAAGTAAAAAAAGCAGCACTGAAACTGATGGATCTTGTTTCCATCCTGAAGTTTTTATCTTCTGTTGAAGCAAGTAACTCTTAGCAGTTTTAGCAGATCAGCAGTGAAGTGCTTTTGGCGGCATTTTGCATTGTAAATCTACTATTCATAGAGCTGCAAGCAAACCTTTTCCTCACATGGATAAGCAGCACTAAGTAGGAAACAGTCCCAAAAGACATAGAGAATTAAAACACTGTTGACATTCATTCTTTGTAAAAGGAGTAAAAGTTCATCAAATAGAAAGTAACAGACACATAGTGATGCTTAAGAAAAAGCACAAATTACCAGAAGCAGGTCAAGCACTGGATGCAGGGGATCACTGCATAACTCCCTTACACAGACTTTCCAAGACTTTCCATCAGACATGTGTCATTGCTAGAGACAAATATTAAACCAGATGGACTTTTAATCTAATCCATATTACAGTGTTGTCATCATTTGTGGTGAAATTTTACAATGTGCCCAACACAAAGTAATGCGTGGGCAGTCCTCAGTAAAGGATTTGGGGTAGAAAACTGCATGGAGTTGCAGTTTACTGTCTTTCTACTAGCCTTTCTCATAGAGGCTTAAAAATTTAGCTAGATGGAGACATCAATGACAGTGTGAGTGAAAGATGCTTTCCAGTGAAGTCAGGTTTTTTCTGCACGTCAGATGTTGCATTGCAATTGGCATCACTAGGTGGGCCATAAACATCACAACACCTACCTTGGTTTGGAAGATGGCAGGGTAGTTCAGTGTTGAGTCTCAGTATGGTTTTTGGTCTCTTCACTGAAACTGACAAGAAATAAAACCTAAAAAATTAGTACTGACTGTGGTGATGAGGATTGTGGGACACAGGGTGGATGAAGCCCACTCTAAACTCCTTTTATAAGCAGGTTGTGTTCAGTATCTCAAGGTCTGGGTTGACAACATTGTGCTGGAAGTCTCTGTGATGTGTTGTCACAGCCCAGCTTCTGTTATTTATGTCTCCTGGCACTTGAATGCTGCTCCCACACTCCCAGGCAGGAACATTTGCCTCTGCACCCACAGTCCTTCTGGCACAGCTAGCACTATGGCCAGCTCTAGATGGAGACACACCCTGCATTGCTTGTTCCATAGTCATTTAGTCTGGAACACCTCAGAAAAAACATGCCAGGACTCCCTCCATTTCCACTTTTAGCTGCATTTAGCTGCAAGTCTCATTCCTGAGTTGCAACACAGGGTCCAGGTCAGCAGAGCATGATTACCAGAAATACTGTATGTTCATACCTTCCAGGACATCAAAATACTATCTAAAAGATGTTTTTTGTTCCTTTTCAGACTAAACTAGGTGACTGTGAGTTTACATCCTACCTATGTTATTCTTGAAAAAACTAGGAACACTCTTTTATCCATGGGGTCATTGAATAGATGATTGGGAAAGGTAATTTCATGGCTTTGTGTTGCCCTACACTCTGTTCTATATAGATGATAATGCAGAGACCAGGTGGACCTGTAGAACATGTCTTTGCTTGGTCCTTGCAATGCAAAGCATGGCTGTTGTGAGATCATCTTTGCAAACTGCTCTGAAGATCATAAGCTCATTGGGAAGCAAATAGAGCATGACTGCTTTAGCCTTAGCTTTATTTGGCTTCCTGTGCTCTGAAAATTTGACCTTTTAGAGGCTGATACTTTGCTGAAGGCTTTCCAATTAATGTGTCTTGGCAGCACTCAGCCAGCTCAAGGAAGTGCTTTGCATGGTGGAGGGAACTACCCAACTCCTCCACTGCAGCTTGAGAAATTTCTCCATGAGTCACTAGATACTCCTAAGACAAACAGGGCACTTCAGAAAGAGAGGTCTCTGAAACCTGAACTACACTATTTGGGGCTTAAACACAGAAGGTGGAACCAGTTGTGAAAAGAACAGGAAGCAGAACTGCAAAAACTGTAAGTTTATAGCCTGGTACAGGCTGTGCAGAGGGAAATTCTTCCTCCTTCTCCCTACCAGGAGAGACCTTTTGGTGTAGACAAACCTTGCCTGTGAAGAATGGCAGCAAAGATTGTGATATAGAGTCTAGGCTTCTAGAAATGAACTAGGGGTGCTACTATTCTGCAGAAGGCTAAATTTCTCTTTTAAGGAGTCAGTAAAAGACATTCTGCCAAAATAAACCCAGGCTGTGTGTCCTTTCCTGGCTACCTAGAGCCCCAGAAAGTGGAAGCCCCAGAGGCTTCTCATGGCATTTCTGAAATGTTTTTGCTTTTAAAGACAAATAACATCGGTAAACACCTGGCTTTGGAAGTTCAGGGTGTTTTATGGGAAATGTTTTTCACATTTGAAAAAAATCCTGGGAGTACACAAACAGGCTACTTAGTCACCTGGCATGTCTTTTCAAACCTTTTCTGGGGTGTGAAAAGCAGGGAAACACCAGAGGCGGGTCCATGAATGCTGAAAATCTCTGACAAACAGTCCACACAAAATGTAAGACCAAGATACCAGCTGTGATGGATGCAAACTGCTCTGCTAATCTCTTCTGATTTCCTCTCCTCAGCTCCACCACCCATCCCAAGGGTTTCGGTTTGGAACCGTGCGAGAGAGCAGTGCAGAAGATTATGTGAGGCAAAGCTTCCCAGAGATGCACGAGTACATGAGGCGGTACAACGTCCCTGCAACCACGGATGGGGTGGCTTTTCTAAAGTGAGCCTCTGCAAGCAGCAGCACATCTGGTCCCTTGGCCAGTAGCATGGCATGGCAGTGAGATGGCAACGTGTTTCTTGTTTCCAGTGTAACTCTATCCCACAAAACAGTCTCTTTGAAGGGAGTGTGGCAGAGGAGAAGGCATGTAATCACCTGAAGGGAGTGGCACTTGGAGAGCAAGCTAGCATAGCCCCAGCTGGAGTGTTTCCAGGGGGAGAAGTGCCATCAAGCATGGGTATTGTATAAGTTCTGGCAGCAGCCCTTTGTCAGGCAATGAGAAACACTCAGAAAAAAAATCACAGTCCAAGCAAAAGCTGCCAGTGAGGTTCCTCAGCATGGTGGGAGGAAAGAAGGCTCTCAGAGAGGAATCTTAATCTATCATTAAAATGAATAAAAGAAGCATTAGACTGCTAAAAAGTAATAAACACCAAGTGTTGTTGCCTTAGGGAATCATGAGACATGTGTGCTTAACAGTCTGGGGTCACACAACTCATTCAGGGAACAGGAGAGCTGATAATAAGTCTGAAATAATGAATTCATTTTATTCATAGAAGTTGCCTAACAGATGGCCTGAGAATTTTTCATCAGAAGTTGTTTCCTGTTTATGTATTTTTCCCAGACCCATGCTAATGATAATTAAGAGGTGTGGTAGTTCTTTAGGTTAAACTGGAATCAATCCACTGAAATCAGTGAAGTAATAACATCAGGAGAACACACAGACTTCAAAGGGCACAGGAATGAAGGGAGTGCAGTCCCCGGATCAGATGAGGACTGGCACTGCAACTGTTCTTTTGTGTCATTTTATGCAAGCATGCTGTTCAGAAATGATTATGTTAGTAAAATTCAATCCTCCATGTTTATGAAGGGTGAAGGAAATAATTTACCTCATATTCAAGGAGAAAGGAGGAGGAACACCTTTGAGTGAGTTATCCTACTGCATTTTTGGTCTAATGACTGTAACTTTAACACCGTAAACCAAGACAGCAGTAGTATTTTAACAATTTTTTATCTTTTCCAATAAAGCTTTGTGCTACTTTTCAACTGAGTCGAAGTCCAACATATTGTAACGTTTTACCTCTTTCAGAGCAGTAGTATTTTGTGGAAGCAAAATAAGTCCTAAACTGGCTCTACTGCTCTAAATGCCCAAAGTTTGTATTTCACGCATAATTCCCTTCTTCAAAATATAAATCAGTTTTCATTTTAAGTGTAGACTTGCAAATAGCAGTCCCTGATCTCTCTTTTCATACAGTAATCTTCCTGAGAACTGCATAGATAAATGTTTAGTAACCATTCACTTAGACTGTGAAGTGATTCTGTTTCTGAATTTGATGTTGGATACAGGCATGATCCAGAGAAACTCGATGCCTTCATCATGGATAAAGCACTCTTAGATTATGAAGTATCAATAGATGCTGACTGTAAGCTTCTAACTGTGGGAAAACCCTTTGCAATTGAAGGTAAGAATCAGTTTTATAACATACTGCTCTGTTTCCCATGTGTTGCATTTGCTGTATTGTGATGTGTGGTATTCTCAATGAAACTGTTGGGGTGAAACTGTGGACCCCTTGAGAATTATGATAAAATCCTCTGTGACTAAGCAGAATGAAAGCTTCAGCCTTTTTTTTGAGCTTTCAGATCACTTGTACCATCTGTTTCAAGGCCCAGTTAGATGGAGATTTGAGCAACCTGGTCTGGCGAAAGGTGTCCTTGCACATGGCAGAGAGGTTTGAATGAAATGATCTTTAACATCCCTTCCAACCCAAACCATGCAGTGATTCTGTGATCCTGTGACCTGTTGCCCTACTCTGTTTAGGAATTATTCAAAGACAGTCCATCTCCAGACAAAGAGCAGGCACAGTCTATTTCACTGCTAACCAGGAAATAAAGAGGCTCCTGAAATGAGGCTTCCTTTCTGCCATCCCACTTTATTGTCACATGCTTAAAACTCAGTGAAACATGTTCAAAATGCAGTTCTACAGTTTCAATCTCACCTGAAGCAGACAAATACTGTTCCTATTTTAAAGGTCAGCTCAAGATTCCCATCGAGTCTGTAGTTAATTGAGAAGGGAGCCTGCCCTGGTATGCAGCCTCCCACAGCCTGCAGGAATTAGCAAGGGCAGATCAGAAGGCAGACTAAAAGAAAGGCTTGTGTGAAGCTGTTTCTAGCACATGAGCAGGGATGAGACTTTAGGAACCACTTTTGTGATGGATGACCAGCACAAAGGATTGATGCTTCCACTTTCCTCCGAGGGCAATCACTCTGGCCACTCTTGTCACACAGTAAAGCAACCTCTTCAGAAACATTCCAACCTGAGTGAGGACACCACTGTCTGAAGTGATGGCCAGAGGAAGCTGAGCTTTTTAATCATTTCAACCACAAGTCACCAGCACCAGGCATTTTGTAGAACACTCCTCTTTGCTATACTTCATCAGTGTCCCCTTTATGAATTCACATCAGAGACTTGAAAGCAATCACTTTTCTTCTGTTCTTTTTGTTATTGTGAAGTGTAGACACACAGAGAGCTGTTCAGGCTGGAACAGGATTTCTGTTGCTGCATGTTTCACCGTACACCTGCAATCTGATAAATCTTCCCTTTCAGAAAGGTCAGCTCTACAGAAGTAAAATAAAGGCCTCCACAACTTTGAATCAAGTAAATCAGATTTCAAACAAATAAACCCCAAACTACAGGATTTTGCATGACTGGACTTCATACCACCCAATTACAAAACAAATATGCCGAAAATGTGATGTTCATGAATCCTAGCTGTGCCTTCTCCAAAACAAATCCTTCAGCGTTAGCAAATATATTCAGGCATAATACAAAAAAATCTCAGCAGCAAGGGAGACTTTTGCATTACAGACACACATACCACTGCATCACTTATTGAAAAGCCATGGCAAATTCTCCACTTTCATATTTCTGGGGATAGGGTGTTGTGGGTATTTTTAAGGAGACGGTCTGAAATTCTGAATTCTGAATTGAAAAACAGAAATCCGCAGTGGACTAAACAGAAATCTCTACAGACAATTGGCAGGACATCTCTGTGTGCAACTGCATGTCTTGCAGGCAAGAATTGTATTTGTTCAGAATTTCTAAAGTCAAACCCCAGGTTTTGCAAATGGAAATACCATATTCAGAGTTACTGAATCCATTTGCACTTACACTCAGTCCTTTACCACCATCTCAGCATGGTAAAAGACAACACAGAGGTTAAAAACTGGTTTTTTTATTATCTGAATGTCCCTGTCACTACCAGAGCAGAAGTGCACAAACTGAAAGCATAGCCCCACAGCTTTAAATTGCTGTGTGATGACAATGCAGACTGCTCCCATATATATTTACATGCATATGGCTCCTCATCAGAAAATGTGTAGGAAGAAAATGTCACATCTGACAACATAGTCACATCCATTGTTCTAACAATGTAAAGGGATCACAGAATGGTGTATGTGACATTAAGGCCCTTTAGCATTGCTAAAACAAGACAAAAAAGCAGAACCCATGGCAAGGGCATGCTAAAGTCTGTTTCTAGACAGATTTATTAATTCAGCTGTACCTCCATTTAAAGTTTTTGAACCTCCAGTTTTATGTAACAATTTTGGATATGCGTATCCTCTTTATATTGGGTGACTTTATTTTGCACAGCAAAAAGCCTTGTCTCAGCATTTTCAGGGAGCTGTAAGCCAGCATCCAGGTTTGAACTAGCTCGCCGAAACAGGATGCCAGCTTGATCTGCCATGTTGGTATGTGATAACTGAAATGAACATCCTTTACCAAAAAGCAAACAAGAGGCAGAGAGATGATTCTACTGCTTTTCCTTCTAGGATATGGCATTGGTCTTCCCCCCAACTCTCCACTCACTTCAAACATCTCTGAACTGATAAGCCAGTACAAATCCCATGGTTTCATGGATGTTCTGCACGACAAATGGTACAAAGTTGTTCCATGTGGGAAAAGAAGCTTTGCTGTCACAGAGGTAAGTGATGAACCTGGGTCACATAGGTGAGGATTTCTTCAAGATGACAATTACTTTCCTCATTTCTAAAGTGCAGTGGATGTGCCCACATGGCACAGATGTGTGGCAGCTGAAAGGGAAGTATGAGACTTTGAAAGGAAGAGCTGCCAATCCCAAAAGAAATCAGATCAGAGTATGAGAAAAGTGTCAGTGAGACTGTGCTGCTTAGTTGGGTGGGCAATGCATGTGTCAAGAGCCTCTTCTGGAGACAAATAGGGGTGTTCAAAAACATGATTGGGCACACTGCATAGCAAACCTATCTGATTTCCACTCAACTGTGTGTTTATTACCATCCACAGATAGACAGGGAGTTCAGTACATCCCAGATTTCTAATACACACTGGCCACTTCCTAACACGGCAGCTACTTGTACTAAAGAGAGGATTTCAGCCTAGAAATGGTCTGCTAAGGTACTATGCTAAGGGCAGAGGGGAAGTAGGTCTCAATTCTCTGTAGATCTATAGGAAATGGAAGTAAATCTCTATACATTTATGTCTTGGTATCAAATTGGAAGAGTTAGACCAGCTCATGGCAGCTGGAGATGTACGTAATTATTTCTGAGAAAAAGAAGACTTGCCAGACTGGCAGTTTTTTGTTAAGTTCCCTAGATGCTCAACAACAAGAAAAAAAAAGATGAAATACTGAGGAATCAAAAACTCCAGCAATGTCTGAAGCTTAAAGCATATACCTTCAGCTCAAGGTCTTCCAAAAGACTAGGTATTCTCACTAGTACAAAACACACAGTTAGAACTCTGTTAGCTCCTCAGAGTGTTCAGCCAAATGTCAACAAATGCAAGGACCAGTTGTAAGGGTTTTTCTG
>WEIV01009415.1:1383-25622 GCA_013390005.1 Calyptomena viridis
AAGAAAACGACATGAACTTCAGCCACCAGAATTCAAGTGTACTGTTCTGTAAACTGCAGGACTAATTTGAGAGGCCATTCTTCTGAAAACAAACTTCACAGGCTGAAACAAATCTTCCACCTATAATTACAGAACCTGATGTTCATTAATAAGGAGGTGACTTCAGTCAGTCCTTTGAGTATTTTTAAAAGATAAATCCATAGCCTTGTACAGGATCCAAAATTGGATGCTCCTCAGTTTTACTAGAAATTTTACCCTGCCAGCTAAAGTCTAGGTGTTCTTTTTGAAGGAACACCACTTAATAATTTTGGTAATAAGATACTGTTTACATGGATAAAAACCTATAGATATATTTTAAGGGGAACTCTTGAAAATTGTTGTGTTTAGTACATGTTGTATATATTGTTGTTTAACCATTTGTATTTCTACTTAATATGTACTTAGAAAAGAACAGAACAGTAACAAATTATATTTTTTTTTCTTTGGATTAGTTCAGTGCATTGTTTCCAGTCCTGATGGATTGCTCTTACAAGGCAATGTAAACTTGCTTAGATGTGTTTTATCCTGTCCTTATTACACTTTTGTTTAAGTCAATGAATGTTAGTGGTATTAGCAACTGCTTTTGAGAGTCCTCAGAATGGATCTGAAGATTCATTTCACAAGTTGGGTAATCTGTAGTTTACAGTATGTGTATTACTCAGTGCATCACGAGATTGGTATAATTGCTTTTTCTGGGCAGTTTGCTGTTGCTTTGGTTTTGATGTTAGTGGTAAGTTGCAGGAGTCTTTTATTTGCATATATGATGACGAGACTCAATTCCTTCCTCAGAGAGTGAGTTCAGATTAAAACCAAACAGGAAAATTAGGAGGGGGGTTATTTTATAGCTTAAGGGTGCTCCATTCCAGTAGAATCCAGCAGCTGATGCCTTGTGTTTTGTGTCCAAGGTTCTTCTCATTAATAAGGGCATTAGGGCATACCTAAGGAGCAAAGTCAGCAGGCAGACCTAAAAATCAGCCCTCAAATCATCCAAAGGTATTTGTTGTAGGTGTCACTGCAGATGACTGTATTTAGCTTAAAGGATGTCTTTGGGATGAGCTGCATACACCTCAAGGCTTTCTGGATATATATAGCATAGGGGAGCTTCATCAAGGCTTAGGGCAAAGACAAAGAGAACAAACAAAACTTGAAGTGCTCCTGCACCATCAAACAGACCTACACAAATTAATAGGCTACAAGCCCTTGTATATCTACGTGTCTTGCAGTAGTCAGAACTGAAGAGGTGTCAAGAGGGATGCCCAACACCATCTGTCATGCAGCAATGTCTCATACAACTTCCATTCACTCATGGCAGACACTAGCAGGAGACAGGAAGTCTCTTTAGGGTTGTTTGTTTGGCTTTTTTAACAAATGCTTTATAATTCCCTACAAATAATGAAGAGTATTCCCAGACAAATCGTTTTCTAGTTTTTTAAGAAAAGAACTTTGCTAAACAGATTTCCTTCCCAACACTTCCTTTACATTTGATAGGATCTCTCAGAACACTATTCACATATTTAAAGAAATAGAAAAATGGCAATAAATCCTTTGTATTTTCATATATATTTTCATGTACACAGTATATATACTTAGACAAATATGGTTGGTTACTTGGGAAAAAAGAAGTTAAAACAACTAAACATGATGGCCTGACTTGGACAGCATAGTGCCAACTTGTATTTAGAAAAGTTTTAGGGCACCTATAGTTACCCAAAAGACTGGAACAGAGGCAGGAAGACAAAGGGAAAGAGATAATTTTTATCTAGCTTATTCAGGATTTACTTCTGCAACAAAACCATGTCAAAACAGTCAATTAAATCAATACTAACTAAATAACATATTAAAAATTTGAGACATCTGAAACATTTTTATGAGTCTGCCTAACCACCAAAAATCTCACCCTGGATTTCTGATCTTATATCCAATTTTATGAAGGGCCATTCCACATGGAGGCCATTTCATGGAAATGAGCAAGTTTTCCTAATTTGTGGCTGTAAGTACTTTAACATGCTCCACCCGATAGTTCCGTGAGATCCCAGTCACAACTGGCATTCATTGATCATTCTCAAAAAAACTAAAAGTAGATTTGTTCCCTGCTCTGAAGTATCTAGGCAGAGAAACAGCAAATAAATTGAAGTCAATATCAAATAAGTTCATTTTTTAGATATTGGTTGTGCGCTGTTGTATTTCTTTATGCAATTATTATATATGCTTTGTAGTGGAAGCAGTCAATGGCACTGTACAGGAAGGTGTCCTTCTCCACAGAGCTCTGAGACTCTCTGGCCAAGACCATTCCTGTTGCCAGTAGTGTGTTGGTAACAGATAGTGATTGGTCGTGTGCTGTTTGTTAAGGCAGATATTAAGCAATACAAATATCAAGATCATCACTTAGAAACATCTCAAGTAAATGACTACCCTTGGGATTTTGAGCAATTTGAGGCTGCAGTCCAGCTAGCTTTCCATGCACGCAAGCCTTACCTTCCCAGATAGGCTGAAAAGAAGCTTTGGGGCACTGTGTCAAAAGCCTTTAAGTCAAGGTAGATGGCATCCACTTTCATACCCTTATTTGCTGAACCAGTCCATCTCATCACCTTTGTCTCCTTCGTTTGTCCACAAATGGTGTTCAGGAACATTTCCTACATTTTCTTCTCAGGAACTGAGATAAGCCTGGCCAGCCTGTAACTTCCCAGATCTTTCTTCATCAAATGGGAATGACATTTGCCAAAACAGCCTCCTGCCGTGTCTCCTCAACTTACTGCACATCAGAAAGGACTGCTATCTACGTTTTGAGTCTGCCCAGGGAGATCAGCCATCCTTCTGCTCTTTGTCTTGTTAAAAGACATATGAGATACTATTTTGACTGTAGTCCTATTGTAATCAATGAGACTGTTCACCTGCTTGAAAATGGACAGGATGTTAACTGTGTATCCAGTCGAGGTGCTGAAGCCCTCACACTTCTAAACAGCAACATAACAGGTGTTAGCTAGAAGATATCATACCCAAACATCTTATTTTGCATCTCAGAAAACAAATCAGAAGAACAAACACAAGTGTTTGCCGTGTTTCAAGAAGAATTGATCTTTGGAGCCAGGCTTTGTTCCTCAGGTCTATCCCTAGTCAAGACTGGTAGTACTTCATTTCTGAAAGATATAGAAGTGGGAAAAAAAGTTTTAAACTCTTTCAGACAATCCACCAAGCTTACCCTAGCTGGATTATTTGTATTAGGAGGAGTCAGGCCTTTTTGAAATCACACAGCCAATATTTCACCCCGAGAAATTTCAGTGGTAATAGTATGAAGTTTTATCCCATCTAATTCCAAATTTAATGCATTCTTCTTCCAGTTGCTGATGATACTTCCTGAAGTTTCTAAATGCTACATGAAGTTCCTGAATGTCCTTAAAAAAGATCAGCAATATTCCTTAGCAAAGGAGAGTAAGTCTATTTAATTTTATAAAATATCATTCTTTCAAGACTTCAGATAATAAAGAGAAAATGCAGATGAAGTCCCTACCTGACAAGGGAAACGTATATGCTGTGTATTTTACATGCTGTTCATTTAAAGTATATACAGTTATTGGTCTTTCCCCTAGGAGCTGTCTATTTCACATGAAATTAAAATTCCATCAGGAATTTTGGTTGTGTCTGGTTTGCTTTTTCCTCCTGCTTCCTGTATTGATCACAGGTCTCACACTTGGGTCCCTTTTATCTTCAAAGGAAACATTCCCTGAACCTCGTGTAAGACATCCCTGTTTTGGAGGCTGGCCATTTGCAAAATTGTTTCCATCTTGCCTGGGTTTGGTCAAACTGATTTGACAATGAGCACTTGATTTATGCACTTACCCCATTTATTTCAGCCTAGTAGTCTTTCTCCCCTTTTTATCACCTTTCTTGGTGTATGGCACAAGTTTCTGTTGCAGATCCCTGTGTTGTGATAGTGACTGTCTGTGTGCTACACACAAGGTCTTTCCCACTCTTACCACCTCCTGATTCTGCTGCATGAGAAGTGACATTTTGGGGCTTTTATGCCAAATGAGATAGGCTGAATGTATATTTTTCCCTACATGGGCTGAAGATGCAAAGTTTTATACATTCTATATCAGGACAAACCTGCCAGAAATATTGGGTTTTACCCAAACCTGAAATTAATTGACGTTTACCTGATTATCTGGAATACTCTCATGGAGGACAACAGATTGTTTCAGTTATATTGAAATCATTGTTCCACATTGTGATTATTTCCAAATTTAAAGTAGAAAAACAATTTTGTACCTAGGGATGGTGTCTCTTCATTACTAGTATCATTTAGAAAACAAAGTTTTAGTAAGTCTTGCAAAATGCCAGTTTTCCTTGAAAATTTTTACGTAGTTCCCTCAATAATATTGCTTTGCCCAATTAAACTACAAAAACCTTGCTCCCAAATCTATGCTTCAACTTTTATAGCTTTATTTCTGTTTCACTTCAAATATCTGTAACACAAAGAGAAGAGTCCTGTGAGGTAGCTGATTCCTTGTAAACAAAGAAAATTTTAACAAAGCAAAATTATATTTTAAACTTCTGGCTATCTTTGTCTTGTATTATTCGTGTTCCTGCTGTAATATTTTGTAGGTCTCTAATATCTAGTTACCACTTTAGTTTTTGCCTGCATACCCCTCTTTCTTCCAGAGACATTTGGAAGAGTGGGAACCATTTTCCTACATCACATCTCAGAGGATTCAGTTGACTTTTGTCACCAAAACACCCCAAATTTTGGTTACGACGAATGAAAAATTTTCGAGCGGTGCAGTTGTTTCCTTGCAGAAAACAACAATTCCGTGACTCCAAAGATTTCATTTGGTAGAGGCTGAGCTCCTCAATGGTATTTTTGATGTACCCAAGTGTCCTGGGCATGGGAGCAAAGCAGACAGGCTCTTCTGCAAGCCTACATGAATGACAGACTGTGTAGAACCCCAAAGACCACTCAGTGGCACAAACTTTGTGTCCTCCTTAAGTACATTGGCAGGAATGAGAGCAAGAGGCCCCTCCAGCAGCAGATGGAGCTCTATGTTGTGCTTTCTGTGCATAAAGCGGGTGGATGTCAACATCATCAAGTCATTGCAGGCAAATGCTGAAGTGATTTGGAGCTTGGTTTTTGACCCACAAACATGTATGTAAATACTGGTGACACTTTCGTAAATCAGGAAGAAGTTTGTGGGGCCCTGAAGAAGAAATTGTCTCTAGAAGAATGCTTAGAGGAAATGCTTTTAGAAATATGGTTGAAAGCAGAAACAGAAAGGAGCAATGAAATTGGTGAGATGTAACAAACAGAACCCAGAGAAATACTAAATGCTTGATTTAAATATATATACACATCTCAATGCAGTTGCCAGTGTCATAGCCTGGGAAATGAGAAGTTCATAATTCTGTGCCAGTGAGGGAAGCTTGTCATACTTCTCTCTCTGCTCTGTTTATATTCCTCTTATTCAGAGGATTTGTACATGTTCCTTCCCATAAATTAGTGCCATATTGAGTTCAGCTGGATCTATGCCATCCCAATCCACTAATAGATGAAGTAGTTGTCTAGCATTCCTTTATTACTCTGCAGAGTAGCTGCTGTCGAGCACACACAGCCCACCCCAATCATGTTTGCTGTTCAGATACAGCTTCCAGAGCTACTTCCCAATACTCCTTTCTTTTCTGGGTCATCTGGAAGCTTCATTGTCAGTATCTAAAACACCTCTCAAAGAAAAAGTTGTTATTTTGTTTTGGTTTATTTGTTTTAATTTCAGTTCTCATTCTCCCTCCGAACTTATTTTATGCCCTTATATTCTTCCCACACACAAGCATGCATTTTACAGCAAAGAAGTGCCCATTATAACACAGCCTCATTACAGGTCATAGTCTATGACAATATGATTTTCTTTGTGGCTGTGTGTATAGAAAACAGGAAAAAGATCACATAAAGATGAAAGTTTTAATGTTAATAAGACAGATCCCATCATGAGAGGGGTGAATCAGTGCAGCTCCTCAGAAGCTGGTGGACATTCACTGTCTCTTTACTTCAGAATGAAGTTTGTTCTCTGTAGCAGTGAACATTACAGACTGATCTATTTTATTGCCTTCACTGTGTTATCAAGTTGTCTCCTTGATAAATTAATAATGTGGTTTTTTTAAAAGCTAATTGATATTACTGTGAAAGACTCACAATTTAATTAGGGATACTATAATTGCTTCAAGAAAGATACTAGTGCATGTATTTAAAACATGGACTTAGGAAGTATTGTACTTACAGGATTTAAATTCCAGGGCTAAATATTTTTAATTCCACTTGAACAGCCATTTTGTTGTTGTTTATTTTATACACACTACTTCTTTTTCTGCCAAATCCATAGTTTTATGGTTCTTTCTTCTTGTTCCTCTTCTCTTTTCATTGAAGTATTTTTGATTTTATACTGAGGCCTCCTCAACTAAACCATGAGATGAAGGCTGACATTGTTGCCCTTCCATTCCTCAGTGTCCTTAAAAGACAGAATGATTTTGACATAAAAGCCAGTCAGAAGCTCTACTTTTGATTTTAAAGTCCTAATTGCAAAAACGTGTTCACTAACATATCTTAGAAGTTTAGCATAGATGGAAAACTCATGCTTAAAATGCATTTAATTGCTCTAAATGAGCTCTCGGGATCCATCTTTCACCCGTGTCTCGTGAGTCCCCCAGATTAAGACCTCTGTCTCTGCTTCCTAGTAGTGACTTCCCTTGTTAACATACAAGGTATTCCCTAATCTAATTGCAGAGCAGATAGCTCTTAAAATAGCATAGAGTAGTGTGCAGAAGGAATAATTTACTACAGTCACTTACTGTAATGTGTAAGTGTCAAGGGAAAGGGAAAACATCTTTCCTTTAATTTTGCGTGGACAAGCGCGGTGGCTGCAGTAAGGAAGCACAGCCCACTGCAGACTCCCCAGCCACACCGAGCTGCAGTCCTGTTGGGCATAACAGTGGTTTACAACAGAACTTCTCAGGAGGCTCTGCAGTCTGATTAAAATGTTACTGCTGCTGTCTGTGTTATAACATAAATCGGGGAATTCCCCCCTGGCCAGAGTGCCAGGAGCCCTTGTAAATTGTGCGTGACAACTGGCCCGTTGGAATTGTTCAGCCCGAATAATCAGAAATGCCAACTTTGTGCAACTTTGGGGTGCTTCCAAACTGACCTATTTTGGTTGGACAAAATATAGAATCAGTAGCTGTGCTCTGCATCTACTGAAAAGTAGTTTATTTGCAACAGAAAGGTGCAGAGGCTTTTATTGCTTGGGGTTTTTTTTTAATTGAAAGGGTCAGGATGAGCTTTTGTTTTCACTTGTTATGAACAATGCTAACTAGACACAGTCAGAATTTCAATGTACTGGAACAATGCAACCTACACCCAGAGCTATTCATGACTTCAGCACTTGTGATGAGATCTGGGGACTGACTACCTTAATATCACCACATGTAAAATGAACTTACTTGAAATTGTGCTTTCAATAAGATAGCAGAATTAAAGTAATTAAATATTCATTTCCTTATTGTTGAAATGCTTCATGGATTCGTGCATTTGAGAGTTTGGGGGAAAGGTCTCCCTTTTCAAATATAAATGTAAGAAATCCAGAAGGTTAAAAGAGTTTTGAACATCTGATGGCCTATGACTAATTACTAGTGTGGTGGTGTTCAACCAGCATTACCCAACATCACTTATGTCATCTTTACTAGTAGTTTCAGATGAGACGAAAAAAAAGCTGGCATGGGGAATGAGTTGTGTTCTCATCCCTATAAAAAGGGAAGAGGAGACAACTTCTTAAAGAAGGGAAAGGAGGGGTAAGATGTGGAATGGCAGACTTAAAAGGACCTGCTGATATGTAGATATTTAGGTGATGAAGGAGGAAGAAAGAGGATGAAGAGCAAAATAAACAATAATAAAGTTTTCAGTTAAATCACATGTTCCAGCAAATGTCATTTTGCTGGAAAAACAAATGGGGTTTAGGACTGACAGTAGGATAGTCTTGACTTTTCATGTTTGTTATCTGTGAACCCTTTATGGCTTGTCACAGCAAACTGCCATTTTTTCTTGATCAGGAATTACAGATCATTACAGTTACAGCCTGTAACAAAAGTCCATGATTTTTCTATTGCACCATCTAACTTAGAGGATACAATGATTAACATGTTTTAGAAGAAAAACAACCTATACTGACAAGGTCAAAAGCAGGTCAGAGCTGGTACATGCAAAAAGCCATCTTCCTGGTCCTTCCTTAGGCTGTCAGTAGAGTGTTCCTGTAAGAGGTTGTCAGTACAGGGAGGGTGTGCTAAACCCCTGGAAAATGCAGACACAGTGCTGCCAATCTGTTTGCCCTGAAGGACAAGAGTATTGCAGTCAGAGGTGTGAGTGCTATTAGCTAGGAGGTATCATAATGATATCCATTAGTATCCACCTAGTTTGGGAGGGCACCCTAGAGCCAAGACATGGTTGTGGAGCAGAAGTGCCAACTCACAGTCCTGAAGATGTATTTTGAGATTATTCTTAATCTCTGGGATTTTCAGTTCAGTACTTCTTCTTTTGAGCACTACTTTTTCTTTCCCCCCCCCTTAACATGGCAACATATAGTTTGTGAAGATGTCTTCTCAGCAATCAAACATACTGCACTTGAATATTTTGTATTTGCTGACTCGGTCTAAATGACATTGCCCAGCGCATGGCCACACTACTTCCCTGTGTGGACACACAAATAATTTATGTTGACTTTCCTCGTGAAGCAATAACCCTTGAAGTTACTGCGCTTACCTCCACTCAATGCCTTGGCACCACCTCTTTGGTTTTTTAAGTTCTACTTACAAAATTTTGGAAGACATTTTCCTCCTTCTGTTACCGTTTTAAGGCAGGTAGAGTTGACTGTGCCACACTGGCAACAGGTACCATAGAAGCGTGTGGCTACTTGAGGTGCTGCCTCTGCAGAGGCACTTTGCCTCCGGCTGCTGGGTGCTGTCCATGTTCGTCACAGCTCAGGACATGGTTCTGCAGGTTGTGAGCTCCAAAGGGTTAACAGAAAGTCAGCGGTGATGCTGTAATCCTCCAGGGCTGCCAGCACGCTGCACTGTTGTTGTGTCACATCAGGGGGGTTTGAAGGAGCCTGTGCTGGCTCCAGCTGCTGCCTCAGTCGCGTCTGTCATTTTGGGTCTCTGCTCCTAACAACATGGCTGAAGGAGCAGGTAAAACGAATGAAACCCATGCTGGGAACGAAACGGTGTCCCTTCCCTCCCTGCATCTAGAAAATGCACGGCCTCTGAGAAAGAGCCCTCACCTCCTCGGAAAACTAACACAGCGTGTCAGGAACCTGTGCCCTTGGGGGGTGGGGGGAACAAACCCGGTGCTTGACAAACAACCCTCGTCCTGACTGTAATGGTGAAAACAATGCAGGTAAACCCAACTGCCCTCTGCCCTACTTCTCTTCTGCTGTAAGCAAATAATTCTCCAGCAGAATAACCAGAGGGAGCACTTTTTCCACAACACTGCTATTTTCTAAAATCTGCATTGACTTTGTCCTTACATTGACATTGCAACCATCTGGTACAAATGGTTTGATGTGAAGTGGGGCAAATCCACCCTCTAGCTTCTAAAGAAGTACTTTTAGTGAACTATGCTCGATTTCACTTTTATTTTTAAAAAGACTATATGCACTAAATTGGGGAGAGCAAAAGCCATTTGGAAATGTCAGAGCTGGACTTCAGCTCTGTTTGCAGGCATGTAGTGTAAATTCAAATATTTTTATGGTTTCTGTCTCACTTGTTATCAAAATATCTGACATATTTAGCCATTTAAAACCTTTGCATGATTAAAAAGCAAAGGAAAACAAACAAGCAAACAAAAACTGCACCCTACAATTGTTGTTATTATCTAGGTTGAGAACCAAACCACAGAAATGGGTGAATACAAAGTCACAGAAACATCTGTCTATGTTATCACTCTAAATCTCTGGATTACTCTTCTATGCTTGTCTCCCCCATGGTACTGACACCCATGAAAAAGCTGTATTTTCTTGGTAACATAGGTGTGTTTTTTCCTTTGCAAATCTCTGTTACACAGAATATACTAAGCTTTGGGATAATCACCAAGTGAGGTGTGCAGCAGGCCAAGGACAAAGCTGACACAGCGACCTATATATTCTGGGATTCATCATTCTCGTGTAATGAGCCAGAGCTTGCTAGCACCTCAGAGCAAGGGCTCTGCTCCAAAGTGTCCCACTGGCATTCCTTCCTCTAGAAGGCTCACAAAGGAGACTGGAAATTTCTACCACATCTTGCAGTCTTACTGGGAGAAAGAAAAAGGCAGGAAGACAGGAAGGCAGGAAGGAAGGAAGGCAGGAAGGAAGGAAGGAACCACAATGATGGCCCTTATCAGATGAGACTGAAAGGCCAGCTTTCAGCCTATTAGAGGAGCTGGTAATGGATGTTTAGAAAAACACAATAAACAAGGTAAATATGCTCTTCCTGTGGTCCACCTTTCCATCTTCTAACAACAGGTAATTAGAGATTTTTAGATCTGTGTCTTAGATCCAGTCCATCACATTTAGCAGGACTTAGTGGACCTTTCTATGAAGTGATCTAGTCCTTTTTTCCCTTTCGATCTCCATAATATCCTGTGTCAATGAGTCTCACTGCTTCATTCTGCAGTGTATAGAAAATACTTCCCTTTGTGATTTTTTAGTCCTGAGGCTTGGTAATTTGCACTGGGAGCCACTTGCTTCCTTCTTTTTCTGAGAAACGATGAATTGGTTGTTCTGCAACACCTTCAATGTTTCAATCATCCTTTCTGCCTTCTACCATTCCTTGTCTAATTCTTCTATAATATTTAAGGGCTAGAATGATCAGAAGTACATTCATTATTTAGACTGTGAGTGCACCACAGATTTGTACAGCAGCATAAAATTGATTTCTTTTACATTTTTGACACCCTTTCTTGTAATTCCTAACTTCCTGTTTATCCTTCTGACAAATGCTAGGGATTCACATGACATTTTCTAATAAATGTTCTCAGAGAAAGGAGGAAGAAGGCTTCTTATGATCTCTACCTCTTAAAGACAAACTAAAGTTATTTTAATATGGAAAGAAAACATCAGTATGTTTTTCATAGTTTTGGCCCTTTCACTGTTGGCTGAAGCAAAAAACCTCCCCTTATTTCAGGATTTGGAGGGTCATCATGGAGTGAGGAATACTGCAGATCAGTAAAGACACACATGAGAAAAACGGATGGAATTAGTGGCATTGTAGCCTACGAATTTCACTTGAAAGTTGGGAATAGGGAGAAAATGTAGACTTGGTTTGGAATAGGGAAAACAGTAGCAAAAGAGCTGTAGATCCTTTGTTTCACTTGGAAGGAAAAACGACAAGTTTAGATCACAGCATTTTATATGGTGAGATTGGGCAGGGATTGAATAGATTACAAGGCTGTGGTATTACAAAAGCAAGGGCAGGTGTATTGATGGTTTATCTGACAGTGATTGTGAACAAGAATTGGGAAATTTTCCAGTGTCGAATTGGAAAATACTTTACAGCTGACTGGAAGCTTAACTTATTAACCATACTACTAAAATATTGTTTAAATGCTGGATAGGATTCTGATGACTTGAATTTATCAACACTGTTGGGTTTTGTGAGTTAATCTGGTGTTCCTGTCCAACTGTTATTTAAAAGTGGGGGTCTCTTCCAGCTGTTTCTCAGGCTGAAAGCAACATGAGACTCATTCATGGCTGCACAGATGATTGACCTTGCTATCACACGGGGATCATGAAGCAGGACATCCTCGGGTAGTGTGTAGGTCACAGCATTACTTCTCTTCTACCTTCTTAGAAGTATCCCAGTAGTAGAGGACCACACTTGGAAGTGCACAAGAAGCTGTGCTGCCCTGTGCCCAGAACACCCTGCTGTGCTCCAGGGATGGCAGGAACAGGCAGGTCATACTTTACCTTTGCCTCAGAATAAAGCAGCTCATCATCCAGCTCATGGCAATGGAAGCAGCAGCGTAAAAGCACTTATAATGATTTTTGTTATGATGTTTGTGGGCGACCCGAGCTGTTTCTATTTAGCATTTCTTCTTATTATCAAAGTCCAGTACCAGATAAAGGAATAAAACTCGCAGCTTCTCAGTTTTTCTTGCTGTTTATTAAGCTCTTATCACAACTTCGGCATGTCACCCTAACCTGGGTTTAACACACCAAAGCGTGTGCTGTAAAGCGTTGGAAGCATAAAGCGAGAGAGAGANGTGTAGTCTCGATATCCTGGACTCTGACACAGCAGAAAGGCAATATAAAGCCATCTTTATTTTCCTGTCCTGCCCCCCGATTTTTGTTTTGGGGGAGGAGAGGGCTGTGCCAGCAGCCAGCAAGTTTTCCTCCAGCAAGTTTGTCAATGCCCTCTTATTGTCCTTAGCAAGGACTGCAGAGATGAGTATTCCCTGCACTCAGCAGCTTCTCCTGTCTGCCTTACAATCGAGACACTTAATGCTGCTGCCTGAGCTCTCTTGCAAGGTGTAGTAGCATTGCCATCAGGACATCCAGACTCTTTCCTTAGTCCTCTTGTAATTTATGTGTCAAACTTGCAGTAAATTCTTTTCACCATTAATACCTGTCTTAGGGGGAGAGGCCATTAAATGAGAAGTCATTATTGCTCATCTGTATGAGCATGGATCTGTTCAACTGGGACGCGTGCTCAGAAAGGAACATTTGAAATGCAGGAGGCAAGTACTCCTGGCCAGATGGCATTTCTTGTACTAGCTCTAAATTCCACTCTTAGTTATAATGGTGTCACACCATTTCCATCTCCTGAATTGGGATAAGAGAGCAGAATCCAGCCCCTAAAATAGAATATGACAGCCCTGTTTCTGTGAAGGTGATTAGTGCAGGAGATACAGCAGCCACCATTGCTAAGGAAATGCTGAGGTGCAGTTTGTGACTGGCTTGAAACGCTGCCAGCCAAAGGATTTTACTGGCAGTGCCTGGGGCAGAAAGGACCCAAAAGAAGAGTGGCTGGTAGAAAAAGTTTTGTCACATTTTTAAAGAAATGTATCTTTGTAGAGAAATTAAGAGCTCATCCCTATCATAAGGGAGTATTGGCCCGGCAGCAGTGAACTCGTGCTCCTCTCTTTACTGCAATCAGATCACGTAGCTCCTCGGCCTGACCTGCAGTTGTAGCTGCAACAAAACTAAAGAGCTGAGATGAATTAACGCTCATCTCCAGTTCAGGAAGAACATTAACCTCCCCAGACACTTTGGGCCAAATCTGTCTCTGGTGTGACATCATTTGAGTTACATCAGGCGTAATTTTGGCTCAAATATCTGCACTGGCTTTCATAGCAACAAAACTTTCCTCTAACTTCTGAAATAAGGCTGGTGAAATGAATCAGGTCAAAGGAGACTAAACACTGGCTAAAAACCTTGATCCCAGTTAGAAGTTTGGCCTGCTCGAGGACAGGGTTTGGCTGGCTGTGGTAATCATGGGGTGGTTACGATGTACTCCAGACATTGCATAACTGCCGGTTTAATTTACTATGAATGTTATTCAAAGCTGAGGATTTAATTCTTCTGAACATTCAAGCTTACGGCTGGGTTAAACTCCACTTCAGAAGTCACTGTATATTATTTTCAGAGAAGTAAGGGGTTTTTTTTTCTGTTCACAAGTCTAGTAGTTCTTTTTCTCTCTTAACTGTTTTTTTTTTTATTTTTATTTTTATTTTTAACGTCCATGTTGTATGCAAGTAGTTTCTCCATCACCATAACATTTTCCAAGTCTACATCAGCTCCTCTGAAATCTCCAGATATAAGGTTAATTTCTGGATTTGTTCTTAGATAGAGTACTGGCTTTTCATCTCATGTCAAAACTCGATGTGTAATCATCCCTTTAGTGCTGGAATAGGATTTTAAATTTTGACTCTCTAAAAATTTATTACACTGCCTGGGTTCCACTGTATTTCAGATTGAAATTCTTGACAATTCGGTCTTGTAGTAAAATTGGTCATCAAAAATTTTGCTCCAAGTTGATTTAATTAATTACTTGATTATCTCAGTTACAACCAGTTCTAAATTTATTTTTGAAAAAGGTTCTCTTCTTTAAAAGACACTTGGAGATTTTCCTCATATGCATTTTTTTTCAAACCCACTCTGTCCCACTCTTCAACATTTTATTTTCTTGCATGCTTTGCAGGAACTTACTCTTCACTTTTGCAGTTCACTCAACTGAATTCTGTCCACTGGACCAAGAAGTGTAAAAATGCATAGCTGCAGCACAGATATTTTATTTTTCAACTGGGTTTATTTACTTTCCCATTGCCTCTTTGCTCTTGACTTTGAAGGTACAGATTCTACCTCAAAGAACAGCACCAGGAGGCAAAATGCCTTTTGTTTAAAAGTATACAGACAGCTTTTAATGCTACCCCTGTTGGAATGTGAAGGTCAAATGGGATTGCTTCTTAATTCTCCTGACCTGTTCCATCTTCTGAATGCTGTAAAAAACTATTTGAATTGTTCACAAGAACAAAAATCTACTATGGGGTCTTAATTATTAGCAACAGTGAAAACTTTCTTGTCATTAAAGTCACAAAATGGATTTTGAATACATAGGAGTGGAAAATCTGTTGAGAAAAAGGTGGGATTTATGTAGAGTTTACTAAGAAAGATAAAGTGCCATAATTTTTGAAAGAAGCAAATCAAGTTCAGGAACAATAATATAACCTACTTCAGCTGTATTGAAATAGTCTGGTTTGGATTTGTCATGATTTTATAATAGTAGATAATGTGACCATAATTTTCTCAGTTCAAGTGTCCTGTCAAGATTTTCAGGATTTGTTAAGATATCTTCTCTCATTTCACAGGTATTTATGTTTCTTAAACATTTCATAAAGAAAGAAGAATAACTCATTATCAAAATTGCATGTAGTATTCAGACTATTATTATATTTATATTTGTCTCCCTTTGGCAGAGAAGTTACAAGATTGTAAACTACATTACTTTAACGACTCTTCACTAGAACTGAGTAGCATTACTACTCATGAATCACTACAACATGAAGTGCTCATTGCTAGTCCATGAAGATCACCTTCAGAGGAGACAGTAGGAGTAACACCAACGTTTCACAAATTTGCCAAAATGTTAATTGAAAGTAAGACAATGTTTTATTTTAACATCCTTAAAAGATGATGTTATAATTTTTCTCTTGGAATTTTAGTAAATTTTTTGAAACTTCTTTCTTTTAAAAAACATGCTTAATGCTGAAACAAAATCTTATTTGCCCAAAAGTAATACTTACTTTGACAGAATGAAATACTGTTCTAAAAGTCCTTTTGTGCTAACATATAATTAAATCTCTATAGATTTGTTTGTTTGTTTGTCTTTTCTAAAAGTGCCACCAGCACGAGGAAATAAGCTATAGCAAAATTCTACTCTTTGGTTTGCCAGTGCCATCTAAAATGGACTCTTTAAAAATGAAAGCGGCTGCCTTGCATAGATTAGTGATTTTTTTCTCTCCCAGATATCAGCAGCATTCACTGTTGGCACTTCCTTGCCCATCTTTCTTCTTCAAATGCATTGTCTGAACATACAAATGGAACTGATTTAAATCCTTTACACAACCACAGCTGTAGCATGTGAGGCTGTGCTAATGGAAAGGAGGAGGGAATGGGCCTACAGCTCTGTTACTTCTCCCAACAAAACCAAACCTGCAACTTTTGTGTGAAGGTCTAAAATCTGTTAATGAAGGTACTGACTCATCTGTTCTTGAATCAAGCCTTCAAATGAGTTTTAGTGCTCTACAAGAGCCAAGAAAAGAACTTTGCCTATTCCAAAGCAATGCCCAAGCTCTGTTTCTTCCAGAACTCAAACAAACTGAAAAGCATTTCTGTGAAACAGCCGACTGAGAACTCTGGGTAATGATGGATGAATAAATATGCTCAGCATCCTGCTTTCCTTCAGAATTCCTGTGTAGGGTACACTGTAGCGAGTATTTACATTTCAATGCGCAGATTGCTCTTTCAAAGCTGTGTTTTTTGAGCCCTGGAGATGCCCAGAGAGAGTTTGGGCTTTACTGGGGATGCAAGTATGATTTAAAAAAGGGAAGTTTGTTTTATTTCCTTGTCCCAAAACTGCCAGGAATATAACAGTATAACTCCTTTGCTAAGTGAATAATCAGAGATGCCTCTTTCTTGACAAGTATTCTGAAAGTCATGGCACAATAACACTACTAGGATTTATTTAATTTATTAAAAAGAAATATGACCTCGTGACAGATAGGAGTCGATGTTTTAATAATACATGCTACTGGATGCAGAACAGTGAAATATCTCTACTGTCACCATTTCCATTCTATCAGAGAAATATAACTTTGTATTAGGATGATCTCTTTTTTATCATGACATTAGTCAATTAGCTGAATAAAAAGAGAAGGAACAGTTAAGGCTAGGTAATATCTTAGGCTAGATTTCTTTGCAGACATTTCTAAATTTGCATGAAGAATGTTATGGTTACTTAAAAATCTGTGCAAGTGGCGATGAACAAATCTGTTGTAAAAACCTCTGAAACAACGTGACTAACTTGTATGTCTTCTAAGCAGCCTGTAGCACAAGGTGTGTGGATATGCATTTGTCACTGATTGGACTGATTAGATCTCGTTAACCCCTCTGCATTGTAGAGGCACTAATATCACACGCTGGGCTAGAGGGTGTGTATACATACAGAGTGCCTTTCTCTGGGAAATAGGTATGACTTAATATTGTAAAAAAAGAAAAGAAGGCATGAAGGTGTCGTTAGACCAAGACAACAAGGAGAAAAATACCCTATGGTGCCATGAATTAACTGATTTAAAATGATGTAGTGTTTTGAATATGTTTTAATTAAACAAAAAAACCAACCAACCACAACAAAAATAATCCCAAACAAACAAAGAGAGCAAAACAAAATCTCCAGTTCCTCATCCACAAGGACTCCTGAGCCATTGCTTCCTGGAACAGCACAAACATGTCAGAACGGGTGCACAACTCCAAGGGGAGGCACAGGTTGTGTGAAGCAATAGCCCAGGAGAAGCACCACAGACTTAGTTTTATGCACAAAATGTGCACAAAAAAAATGCAGCTGCAATGGCTCTATTTAAAGTTCTTTTATTAAGGAACTGGTGTGCTGGTTTTGGCTTGGGTAGAGTTAATTTTCTTCTCAGTGGACAGTATGGGGCAATGTTTTGGATTTGTGCTGAACACAGGGTTGATAATATAGAGATGCTTTTGTTATTGCTGAGCAGCACTTACACAGAGCCAAGGCTTTTTCTGAAGGCTTTTTCTGCTCTTTGTACTGCCATGCTGGCAAGGAAGCTGGGGGGGCAGGGGAGGCTGGGAGGAGACACAGCTGGGACAGGTGACCCAGAGTGACCAAAGGGATATTCCACACCATATGACATCACACTCAGTATTTAAAGTGGGGGGAAGAAGGAGGAATTGGGGAAGAAAATTCAGAGTGATGGCATTTGTGTTCCCAAGTTATGTGTGATGGGGTCCTGCTCACCTGGAGAGGCTGAACACCTGCCTGCCCATCAGAAGCAGTGGATTAATTCCTTGTTTTGCTTTACTTGTGTGCACGGCTTTTGCTTTCTCTATTAAACTGTCTTTCTCTTAACTCATGAGTTTTCTGCCTTTCACCCTTCTGATTCCCTCTCCAGTCCTACTGGTGCAGGAGTGAGTGAGCAGCTGTGCAGGGCTTGGTTGTCAACCGGGGTTAATCCATGACAACTGGTTTAGTTTGATAAGTTTGGAAGTATAGGCAATATTAAAGAGGATGAACCTACATCCAGTAGTCATAGTGCCCTGTGTGAGACACAGGTAACTGTGAAAACTAATCCGAGATTGAAGATTGTGTTTTAGCTTGGAAATAAAAAGGGAAACCAGCCTGAGCATTATACAAAATTCAAAACTCAAAAAAAAATTCTAGCTTTAAGTGAACAAGCATGCTTGATATTGGGGTGGAATTCAGAGCAGTTCAACTAAATGGAAAGATTCCCAGTATCTTCACTGGTGACTGAGCTAGGATTTTAAGAAACTATAAGGACTCTGAGAATGTTAAGCTTTTCATTATAGTAATTACAATTCTATTATCTATTACTGAAATAATTTAAATCTCTCTGCATCAGATACACTTTTTAAGGTAGCTATGAGAACCTAAGATGTCCCTTTCATTTTTCTGCTCCTATCTGTTGGATCTATTAGCATTTCAGAGACGTTTATTATTTTACATAGATCCAGTGTAAAACTTTTATGCTGGCCATGGCATAGCAACGTAGCTGAAATGCTGCTATTCTACTCAGAGATATAATGCTCAGTAAAAAATAAGGGAGACAACCTTTATGTGGTCCCATACAAGTGAGTGAGAAGTAGGTACATGCTTATATTCCTCACACTGGAAGATGTTAACCTTTAATGTTGGGTGTGACTAATTAATTCCATTGAAATAGCTTGTGCATTGAAATAAAAATCTTTCAGAAATGTTTGGAGGATAAGAAATCCTCTTGTTTCTGAATTCAAATTTTAATTGAATGGTTTACAATTACTTACTACAAAATTCTGACAGTAGTCCAGTGTTGTGCAGAATGGAAAGAAATCCCAGGTCTCCATGCCAAATAATTATTTCTAATATCTTTAAGAACTTTGTACATTTCCTAGCAGAGAAAATCCAGTTGATAAATTACGAATACCGTATTTTACCAAATGGTAAGGAAAATAATTTCTGAAAAGAAAACCAAAGGAAAATCATCTTTGTAGTTGTAAGTGTAGAAAGACCTTTTTCTGCAAGAATTATTACAAGGAGTTAGGGCTTGTTTTGCTTAAAAGTCTTTTCTGCTTGGAAGAGGTATTTTTTCGCAAAGACAGCTTGGATATCTCTCCTCCTGCCTTGCAGAGGAGTTAACTCCATGAAAAAATAACTTTTTCACAGACAACCTTGGAGGCTCCATGAGGTGGGGCCAGGCAAGGCATTAAGAAGGCTCAGAGAGGGAAATGCAGTGAATTCTTTCATACCTGGTGTACCCACTGTTGAGTTTAGTGTTCTTGCCTTTAGAAATAAATTTTCCTAAATCCATCTACTGCCTGGTGTTTTGGAGGCTACCTGCATTATCTTTCTTCACAGTGGTGTTTAGACTTTTTAGGAATAAAAATAGATGATTGTTAAATATTCATTCGTGTTCACTGGTTTCTATGGAACCTTTTCTCTTAGAAGGAAAATGTTTGGTGTCCTGAACACAGTAGCTCTACTCCACTTAGCAACAAAAGGTGTCGCATTTCTGCTTTGCTATAAAATTAGAGAAAGTCCAGTATGTTGCAAGAAAAGTAGGGTTTATATAAAGCTGTTGCTAAATCTGTCTCTGATATTCAGATTCAATGAAGTGTTTTGTTCTTCTAAATTTAATGATCAATTAGGTGGAACTTCTTTTTCACCTGATACCCTTTTTAATAGGCAGTGAAATGTCTTTAGCCTTGTTTCATGTATGAATGTCTTGGTAACAACATGAAGGAACTCAGTGCCTGTAAAATCAAGTTTGCCACTTTATTATGGGAATTATTTATAGTGATGTTCCAGCAGAAACTCCAAACTTCTTGTTGCAGCTGAAGCCTTCCCTGCTGCAATCTCTTCTCTTCCCCTTGTGTTTCAGAAATATTGCAGCAATCCTATTTCTAGTAATGTATATTTACTTTTGAATTGAAAATTAAATAAAATGTATTACATATTAGACTGGAAATTTTTTTTTTTTTACTGAAAAAATTATGGAAGTCATTCCATTAACATCAGCAAACATATTCCTGCTTTGTATCAATGTGCAAAAGGGCACAATTCAGTTCTGGTTAGAAAGGCCTTGCATGTGCTGGATGGATCTGTTCTGCTGAAGAAATAATGTTTCTTTTTATCCTAAATAAAAACTTAAAAGATGGCAAATATAAAGGAATAGGTCAATACATTATAATGACAGGATGTGCTTTTCCAAGATGGTAACTATATTTATTTCTAATTGAGACCATTTAGCTCTTCCGAAAATTGGTCATTATCTTCAACCATCTGAACACACAGGACTGATTTGCAGGCTTGTGATATAAAGTATCTGGAGTTTCTATTGATTTAGTGTCTGAAAGTCTGGCCTCTTTTATTTAGCTGCTAATTGAAACTAAGCCTCTAACTTCAAGGTCTCTAGTTTGAGAATTTCACAGAACCACAGAATCAACCAGGTTGGAAAAGACCTCTGAGTTCATCAAGTCCAACTTTTGACCTAACGCACTTTGNAATTTCACTTGAGTTCTTGAATACAAATGCTTTTTGTAAACCTGAAGTAAAAATGGAGATATCCTGAGTCACTTCACTGGATGTCTCAAGTATTTCTTTTTGATTACTTTCAGTCACAGTCCTGCTCTGTTTTAGACAGGTACATGTGTTGACTCCTGCAAAACATGGCAAAAAACCCAAAGGATACTTTCCAAGGCACAAAATATTGTATGAAACTTTGAAAGGATCAATATATTTGAAATGTACTTGAAAATACTTTGAAAGAGAAAAGGTTTCTATAATATTGCTCTGGAGGTATGTTATATCACTAATGATCCAATGCGTTGTTCTTCATAGTAATTTACCTGCAAACTTTTCAATATATCTGCACCTGCAGAATCAAGGAAAATGTTTTCAGAAAAAATGTTGAACAAAGTGTCTTGTCTTGAACATCTAACTGTAGAAACAATCAAATTATTTGCATTAAAAGACTGATCTCCATATATTTCAGAAGGTTTGTTTTCAGAAGCATTTTAAAGCTTCTTCAATTTGAACTGTGTGTTTTAGCTATATAATGATGTTAAATGGAAAGACCTATGTTAATACAACATTCAGGTTGAAATAATTTAGGTGGTATGTGTGAAAATTAGTGTTTGCCATAGTATCAGCATATATAAAATTCATGATATGGCAGCTGTATGTCTTAGGGAATAGATTAATAACAGCAGCAAGCAAACATTTAACCTAAAAGACAGAGAGGGAAAATAGCTGGTGACGTGACCTAATCCTGCAATCAGATATTTATGCTTGACTATGTAAGCAGTTCTTCCTGCTCTTTTAAATGGAGATATATAATGACATACAGGGAGAGGCCTTTCTCTGTCAGGATACAGCTGTGGGATTTGTCTGTCTTCTCTAAGTAATTACCTGGTTTTTAAATTTTCATCTTTACATGTATGATTCTATGAAATCATTGTTATGTAGTAGGGAGATGCTATTATCCTTGTAGTCAGGGATAATTTACTGTTGAAAAATTAAGAAACAGGGAGCCTTCAGGAGGGGAAGAAGAATTCCTCTCACATCTGAAAATTTTCTGTTCCTGTGGACTTATCATCTAGGTTTTTACCATGCTTCAGTAGGCTAGGCATTCATCCTGTGACAATCAGGAATAAACATTATGGAAGTGCTGATCTCTCTTCCCTGACTTTAAAGAAGCACCTAGATGACTTCTGTACACTAGATACCGGAATTGTCGAAGTGTGGAGGAGAACCCTTGTGAAATCATTAATCTAAGGCTGCTGGAGAAATTCTGTGATGCCGGATCTTATCTGCTAGAAGCCTCTGTTCTCCCCTTGTATGTTCTGATCTGTCTTAAGCATGGCCACCTTAAGTGGTGTTCCTGTCGCTGACATTTAGCATTTCCTGAGACTGCCTGTCCTTGTAACCATGCAAATTTCACTGAGGATTTAATAATAGACTGGCCACATGTGTGGGGGGAGAAGTGCACATAGATTTGGGGGTTTTTCTCAATGTTGGATATTTGGGTAATGACTTCTCCAAAAGTTTTTCAGCTTGAAGAACTTGCTGGTCTTGATCTTTCTGTTTTCCAGAGAATTAAAAATTTTAATAGCTATTCAGTTAGTAAGTGTTGTATTTCTAGTACAAATATGGCCTAAGGAAAGCAAAAGCACTAGTTATTAGTCTTGCCCTACTCCTACTGACAAAGAGAGCCCAGTAACTTCAGAAATGACAGAAACATTAATTAAATTACTTAATCCTTCATTAAATAAGGGTTTTTAGCTATTCAATGCTTCTGCATTGAACATATAACTTTTGTACCAACATGGCTTTTATTTTAAAATGGTGTGGATTTGGGAAAGACATTTTTGAGAATTCGCTTTTTCTGATATGAATTTGCTTTTTCTGACTTGACACTTACTGATGTAAATAACAATATTCTGTGTCTAGACAAGTCTTTTGCAAACAATGTATCCAGATTTAGCAAACAGTAGGTCCACCATAGTTTTCTGTCTTACCTCCTCAACAGCAGACTTTTAGTCCAGTGTGTCTCTTGTTCAAAACCAAGTATTATATTTAAAACAAACAAAGGTAACTCTGTTAAATGCAGTGCACCTGATCTAAAGCTCACTATAGTTATTGTGGATATTTCTATTAATTCCCATGGGCTTTGGATTAGGTTGTAGGTTCTGAGAGTNTAATTCCAATGTGTGTCTTTGATGCATGTCTATGAATTCTGTAATACTGATAGGAAAACCTTACCAACTGGACCATTTTTGGGACCATTCACCATTGAGATTCAGTGAAAATTGCTGAGCCTATAATGTGGTCATCACTAGTTTAAGTAGATTTCTTTNCAAAGGTAACTCTGTTAAATGCAGTGCACCTGATCTAAAGCTCACTATAGTTATTGTGGATATTTCTATTAATTCCCATGGGCTTTGGATTAGGTTGTAGGTTCTGAGAGCTTCAGAAGGGGAGTGAATAAAATAACTCAAAAATACTTATGTGTTTTATTAGTTTCCTTTTTCCACACCTTGAACACTCCCTCATAACTGTTCTCTATAAAGACAGACCACCATCAGGCAGAAATTTAAGAATACAAAGTTTCACTTCAAGGAGTGAATATTTTCAGAGACAATTAAGACACATTAAGGTAGTGTCATATCACGGAATGTCATGCAATGTTATTGTGATCTGAACCACTCTGGTCAATTATGTTACCTGCTATAATTAACTTAATAAAGTGAGTTGAAATGCTTATTCACTTGGACACTTCACAAAACCTGGTTTAAGCATCAGATTAAGTAGGCAAAATCACTTTGCATTTTGTCCTCATGATGATCTCGATATCACAACACAGATGCACTGCAGCATGGTTTAAATTCCCTTTTGCATCTGCAAAGTCTTATCCTTTATTAAAGACTAATCACTTGCCAATTAGATTTGAAGAACATACAAGAACAAATGAGCATCTGGAAAGAAAGTACATAAATGTTGACTTGAAATAGATTAACCAAATAAACCCAAAATGATTGAGGCATTCTTTCTCTGTGAAAAGTATTCACCCTCTGACAGCATGCATGTCCTAGCTGATTATGAAAAAAAAGCCTAAAAAGCCATCAAGGTATTATTTGTAGTTACCTTGTGCTCTCACATCTTAATTCCAATGTGTGTCTTTGATGCATGTCTATGAATTCTGTAATACTGATAGGAAAACCTTACCAACTGGACCATTTTTGGGACCATTCACCATTGAGATTCAGTGAAAATTGCTGAGCCTATAATGTGGTCATCACTAGTTTAAGTAGATTTCTTTCAGACATATTCCCATGGGAGTTCTCTGAAGCTCTAGTATTTTTCCATAAGGTAGAGAAAATACTACTTAAAGTGGTATGAACTAAACACAAAAAAAATCATGGTGGCAAAGCAAAAAGCAGCAGCAGAGGAAGCAGCAGTTCACATTTGGCTGATCGAGTTGCTCAGCTTAGTGAAGTCTGAATGGCAGAGACTGCCTGGAACAGCACCCATGTGTGATGTACATTAGTATTGTTGAGTAGTTTAGCTAACATGCTATTTCAAAGAAAGCTAGCAGAGCTCTCTCTTAGCAACCAGGGGTGCAGTTTCACATTACACCTAATACAGTGTGACTGCAGGCTGCTAAGGATATGAGCAGTCCCCATCCATTATCCGAAGCTGTAACTTCCCACGTTCTTCCTTCCTCTCAGTCTAGTGATTGTGTGGCCATAAGGCAAAATGCTTCAGCTTTCTGATCTAAGGGAAAACAAATCCTTACCCTTCTTTCTCCCTTTTTTTTTCTTTTTCTCTTTTCTGTGAAGGATGAATATTTGTCAAAGCAGTAGACCAAATTCACACACTTCAACCCTATCCAGACACAG
>WEIV01009415.1:48208-81310 GCA_013390005.1 Calyptomena viridis
CATTGACCAAGCTATGCTGTTTGCTGTACATACCATACAGCAATTCCTAATTAGTATATGTTTTCTAATGTTGAATTTATGGCAGTCATGAAGATGAAAGGATGAACCTAACAAAATTATGACCCTCTGAGAAGTGATTAAACAGGAAACTCCCCTGCATTGTGATTGAAAGGAAATGAGTGGGTGTCAGCCTACTGAGTTGTTTCATATGAATCAAGCTGTAATGGGTCTGTTTTTCATGTGTCTTACAGGAGGACTCAGATTCATCCTTTAAATCTCTCGTCTGGTGACAATTTAGGAGAAAGTCAGCTCATGCCTCTGCATTCTCAGCCATATAGTAGAAACTCACTTAAGAGAGAAGCAAACTGATGAAAAAAGAGCAAGGGATTTTTCATGGTTCTTAATACTTCTGCTGAGCTATTGCAGTCTCTGCTCATCAACTGCCCTTTCCTTCCTCTAATTGTCAGATGTATCAGCCTCTTGTCCTAAATTTCTTTTGTAGCTCATCTGTTTCAAACCTACAGTCTGTAGCTGACCTATTTCTCCTTTTTCAATCTCAGGTGGAGATTGTATTCCCTCAGTAAAATGGTTTTTTTGGGGGGTCCTAAATAATACAGCCAAGTTTTCCCACATCTGCCAAACTGTGTCTATAATTTAAAACAAAACATCCCTTTTAAAATACCTTAGCAATTTAAAGAAGCCCCATGGAGCACAGCAATTATTTTTATTAGTTACACAGAGAAGAGATAGTATTGTCAATGAAAGATGAAATAAACTGTGTGTTGACTATGTTACCAATATCAATATCAGAAATAAATACAGGACTATAACTGCAGCTCGTGCAGTCCAGTCAAATGAGAAGAACACATATTAGGTATTATTTAACATTCTACATATTTATATGCTTCAGATTTAAAATGAGGTGCTCCTTACTATTGTTTTTAAGCCTCATTTGAGAGTATTTCTAACATTGTCTATAAAAAGCATACAGACAGTGAAATCACTCTCCCTCTGAAAGACAGATGGAGAGAACCTAAATAGAGAGATAAATGACAGAGGTTTCAATATCTGCAGTTAGTGGAAGACCTGGGAAGCACATTATAAGCAGTGCATTTAAAATGGAATTGAGATTGGGATGAGACACATGTTGTCAGGAGCTGATTCCCAGGGAAAAAATCAATCCTACAGTTATAAGGAAAAAAAAAAGTTTGCCATGGCTCTTTTTGGCTTCACACTTGGAGAAATATCTAAAATATGCCAGTCAAATTCTGTTGTCATATGGCAGGAATATGAGTGCTCTTACAAAAAATGGCCTACATCCAGGTAGGCCCCAGTAGACAGTGATTTATAGTCTGAATTTTACCCAGAAGTGAGCTGGGTATTTTAGTAAAAGCAGTCAACTCATGTCTTTGAAGGCACGATTTCCCAGGCCATAGAGGGAAGAACTGGTTCTACTGGTTCCTGTGGCTGGTGCTCTCAGCTCATATGTGTCCACCACACCCATTCAGGCTCTCTGCACCTCTGAAACACAAACAGATTTTATCAGCTGAAGTTTTTCAAAAACACTAGATTTTGGTCTTTCAAGTAATTCATCTCTATTACTGGGAAAGTAAGGATTATTTGGAAAGCTATTGGTATCTGCAGAAATGTTCACATGCTCAAAATGACCTCATCTTTTTCAGCATAGCAGTTGTTATCTCTGGAAATACAGATACATTTTTAAAGCATAATATTCATCTCCAATTTAAAAATTCAGCCTTGAACTACCAAGCAGAAGCAGTGCACTGAAGGATTTGGTTGTAGTCTGCCAAATTTTGTCACACAAAGTACAAATTCACTTAAAACACACTTTCATACAGGCTGCTCTCCTGATCTGTCTTGTTAATTCATTGTATGGACTGTCATTGCTCATCAACTGCAAAATAACCCAAGTAAGATTCAACATAATAAATTACAAACTGATTTAAAAATATTTACTAAAAAAGGCAAATTATCGTCAAGCAGTTACTGATAAAATCTGCACATTTCACAAATTGTGGAGGAGTGTTGAATTATAATAAAGACAGAACATCAAGAGAGTGTCATGAATTATTTTGTAAGCCAGCTGTAAGCAAACAAAATGTATTTCAGCACAGACATCTTAAAGGATATAGGCTATCCTTACAGAAGGTGGGACAATAATATGGGAAGTAACGACTGGAAAAATTAAGTGTTGTGAGCAATAATAAACTGAAAAAACCTCCACAGTGTGATGCAGTGGCTAATGGAGTTAGCACTGATGTAACCATTGGTACACTGACTACCAAAATGCTTTCTCTCCACAGTAAGTTCCTGTGAAAAATGTTAAATAATTGCTTTGGAAGAGATGCAGATGATTAAAGAAGAGAAGCATGACTTACAGTGAGAGAAGGAAAAAAGCTCACTGATGTAGAAGTACAGGGGTGATTTGATTGCTGTAAGTGAAAAACACACACTGGAAGGAAGTTCTTATACCTAATAAGCAAAATGTAAGATGATCTGACATTGAAAGTCACAGCTAGAAATGAAATTAAAATGTCTTGGGATAAGAAAAAACAGTACTAGAACATCTAAGCAATAATTATAGGAGACGTGTCACTGGAAATTTTCAAAACAAGTATGCTCTTGGACTTGAAGTAGGAATTAGTTGTAAGACTTGTAGCCTTTTGTGTTACAGGGAACCAGCAGTGCAATATTGTGTCTTACAGTATTCCTGTCTGTGTTTAAGATGTGTGAAGTTTTGCTGTTTGTAGATGGATCTACTCACAATGTGATAAACATTCTGAATAGCCTGATAAATACATCACCAAGTATTCTTTGAGATAAAAAAGGTCTCTAACCACTTTTCTGCATTCACCATTAATTCTTTTTGAGCTTGAGCATATTGAAAAGTGCTTTGAAAACACGTTTTTAAGATTATGACAATACATCTTAACTTACTTATCAGTCACTGTGAATATTAGTGAAATGAAGTTAATTCGTACACAGATTCTTACATATTTGTCTTCTAATGAAATGCTAACCCATAAAAGCACTTACATAATGCACCAGTGACATTAACCTATGTTTACCCAAAACTTATATGATTAAGCAACAGCTTAGATGGCAAGGTAATGATCACAATATGAGAACCCAAACAACATAAATTTAGCCAGTTAAGCTTGTCATAAAGACTACAGAAATGATGGAAAAGACTATATAGTAAAAGAAATCTATGGCTAGGTCTGATTAATAATTTTGACACAGTGCTCAGGTGAAAAATGAGGCTTTGCTGAAATGAGGTTCTTTGTAAAATCTTCTATATTTGTTATGAACCTGGCATGTAGGCTGGCTGTTCTTGCAAAGATGAAGATTTGGCAACCTTGGAAACCTTGATTACACTGTATTATACCTATAAATGAAGGAAAAATTGGATAAAAGTTTACTCTTCTCAACTGAAGAGAAATTTAGGCCTTATCAACAGAATAAATGTACTCATGTCAATATACTCTCTAGCTGCCTTCATTTTTACATTCTAAAAAAAGGAAAATGAGAGATCTGATGGATAACTCTGAGTCTTTTAGTTTGAATGCAATTGTGTATAAAGTGTTGGAAAATATTTGAAAGAAAAAGTAGTTAAAACCTTGAAGGCAAATGCAAAACAGGATAATCTTGGCTTTATCAAATGTAGATGGTATCAGACTGAAATCTTTTTGGATAAAATAATTGACCTTTTACACAGGGACAATGTGATAGCCTGAATTTTCACACACATTAAAGCAGCACTTGTTGTAGAGTCAAGGCTAATTATTCCCAAAGTGGAAATGATGCTGATTATTGCAAGAACCAATCTGGTCAATAAGGCACTGATTCGTGTGAGACTTCAATGTATGAAAAGTCACACGTTTCGTGAAATGTATGAAAAGAGAAGTTCTCAAGATGAAGATCGTGATCAGTTGACACTTTGTCACAGAAAAATCTCGAAACTTATCCTACCCCAGTTAATCATTTTCATCTTAAGAACAAGTGGCAGAAATGGTAGTGGACTGAGCAGCACAAAGTCATGCATGCGTGGGCTGCTAAGCCATCCAGAACTTTGCAGTGCATCCACCTGGGCACCCTTCTCGTAGTGAGATCTTCAAAGTAGGAAAAAGAGATTTCTAATCTCAAAAGACCAGGTTTTACTTGCATGTACACTAGAACAGTTTGTGTTTTAAACAAAGACTACAACCACACAGTGACCAGGTGAGCTGCCACAGAAATAAGAATGAATTTAGAAGTAAGTTGCCTCCTGCCCACAGCAACTTTTCTGTCTGTATCATTCCTTCTAGTTGTGACTTCAGTCCACTGAGTGGCTTTCTGGTTTGCCAAAACTCTGTATGATCCTCTCTTAGACCATGAGAAGAAGGTATAGAGCTCTAGCCTTGGATCTGCTTCCTGCTCCTCAGAGAGCAGTCTCATCATACCTCTGCTGCTCTGCAGGATTTTTTTTGTCTTTTCCTCTCCCTGCCTCACCCTGCTCTCATGGAAGTGTCTCTCCTCCAGGAATTTGCTCCAGGCTAAAAGCAGTCTCCCCTTCTACACTTGGGCGGTGTGACTCAGTTCTTCCTTTGTTAAAGGAATATGACAGAGCAGCACAAACCACCTAAATGTACCATCCATCACAGGGAATGAAGGGGAAGAAAAATATCTCAGTGTATTGGATTTTAGAGGTGGCTGTTGATGACCATTTTGAAGCAACTGTGAAATGTAGTATTAGAACACAATGACTGAGATATTTTGAGTTGAGCTAGAGATGCAGGAGCTGCATTGTACAAAGCACCAATAAGAACATATTTGCAGTATTACACGCAAATTTTCATGTGTTCAAGAACAGGAGATTAAAATGGAATAGTTGCAGAGGAAGGAGGACCAAAAGACTACTAAAAGATATTGTAGTAGGTGCTGAAAAGGGAGAAAAACTGAATAACAAAATCATCACAAAATCAAAGAACTTCATATCAAAAATGAGGAAAGAAATCCTAATAGATATCTAGAGCATAACTTGATTTATCTTGCAAACAACAGTACTGAGGGTGAGAAGCCAATGGTGTCAGTGTGGGACTATATGATGGGATGAAAAAATTTATGGGGATAGGAAATTACCATGGTAATTACTGAAATTAGAAATTACCAAGTAAATTACTGAGTACCCGAGGTATTTGTATCTCAAAAAATCAGTGATTTGAGAGAGACTGGTTCATTATTTTTCTACTGCATCCTTATACAGTAGAAATCTCACCTTTTCACTTCCTCTGATTGCCTGTAGAGATCAGAAAGTTGTATGTTGTACTGATGTGCTCAGAGATAAACCACTGGTCAGATTTGGAGTGGAAGAGAAACATTTCATTTAGGAGAGATTGGCAGGGACCATTAACTTTGGGGGTTTTGTCATTCTTTTTTATGAGGGCCATTCTCTGCCTTCCAAGGTACTCTAGAAGTTTTGTTTAGAAACCACTCTGCTATTGCAGGGTCATAGCACAGTGATGATAATGATGATTTTTTTTCTGCAGTATACTGTAGGTGTGAATTACCACAAGTTTTGCATTTGTCAGGAGGTTTTGGGAAGATTTGTGGTGTATTGTAGTTAGAGTTCTACTGTGGAGCTCCTGTGGAGCTTTATAAAATAGACATGTACTGTATAGTTACTACAGTTATAAGTGACTGTATGACCCTGAAATTTTTGTTCATAGGTGGTACTCTGATTTGTTTACACTGAGAAAAAACACTAGAGGAACTGATATGCTGGCAAGAAGTGATATGCTGATAAATCTTCCTCAGCACAATTTCTGAACTATGGGGTATATATAGATTCAAATTAACTCAGTAGTCCTTTGTCTGTGTGCTTAAAACTAAACAGAAATTAAATATCTGTGCTTCTGTCTGAAAAGACAATTGCTTTCAACTTGTCTCTCAACTAGAACAGAGGAATAGAAATAAACCAGAGAATGTAAATCAGAAAGAAGGAAAGCCCTGGAGCCAGAAGCAGTAACATTTGGTGCCATGTTGGAGGACTAAAAAAATACATACTTTTAACTACAGTAATTTAAAAAGAATTGGGACCATCTGCTATTCTCAGGACATTAATTATTAAAACTCATGAGAAACTGAAAGTATAATGGCTAATAGGTTCTAAATTGTTATAAATCTTACTCATGATCCTTCCTCTTACTCTGTCTGGTGCCAACAGCTGGTCAGCATGCAACAAAAAGGATTTCATCAGAATTACAGTGAATTTAGGGATGAAATTGCAGTTCTTCAAAATAGGTGCAAAGACTTTAAAAACTACTTCAGTATAATTCTCTATTACTAGGCCCACTTATACACAAAGTTGCATCTGTTTATCCAGATATATGTTTTAAAATTTAGTTAAATTCTCAGAAAATCCCATGTGGATATTCTTGATTAGATTTTAATCTAGCATTAATTAATTAGAATTAAGATAGTTCCTTGCAGGGTATGCGGTTTTCAGCCATGTGCCCAAAGGAATTTGCACCACTGTCACTAAATTAAACCATTGATTGTGGTTCAGTTTGTGCAACATTTATGCAGGGAAAAGCTCTCATTTTATTGATCAGCCTGAGCTGCCAATAGTAGATCCAAGTCCAAGCCTTAGTAAAATGTAGGTATGCTGAAATACTGGTCCAGGCCTAAGTATTTCTGTAAAAATATATAAAGTCCTTCCCTCTGCTAAGCTCTGTGTATTTTTGCAAACTCATTTTGTGAAAAATGTGATTCAGTTCAGATCAAATCTATGGGTAGCTGTATTTCATACAAATACTACAATATTGTGTAATGAGTCTGAAAGTACAGCCATGCCATTGAATTTAACAGGATGCTGTACATCTCATGGAGACCAGGCTAACAAATCTGACTGTAGGATTTTCACAAGTTATATTGCTAATAAGTTTGTATTAACTTGGGTTCATCTAGACTAAAAGCAATATACAGGCAAAACCACATAATCTCCCTAAATTGTTATCTTTATACTATGATACACATACACTTCCGCAAGAAGAAAAATACTCAGGATTTATGAAATACTGTTATTCATTCGTGGATAATGCTAGAAACAGACTGTTGGCATATTAAAGGGATTTATGTATCATTCAGGATCTTTTGAGTCCATGCCACTCATGACAACCAAAAGTCAAAATGCAGTCAGTGACATAAAATGTATCATATTGTTGTTTGTAGCAGATGAAAAGACAATACATGGGCAAAAAGACATCATTTACAGATAAAGACTTACAAGTGTAGTTTTAAATCAGTTAGTCAAAATAACTGTTAAGCTACCAGAGAAAATAGAAAGAGATTATCAAATATTACAGTATTATGAAGCATGAACTTAGAAACTAGATGGAATAGAATATTCTGCTGTTCTAGGGCATATTCTCACAACTGCATATGACTGAGCAGTAGCTGTTGGCAGACAGATGGCACCATCCAAAAAACCCTTCTCAAAGTAACAGCCAAGGTTAAAAATGGGACTGCACTACAAGCCAAAAGTTACCTAAAAAAAGTTACTTGTGAACAGACATAACTGTGAAGTTAGACATTCAGTAAATACTGCAGGAATAACCATGTATAGGAGTGAGGCTTCCTCTTTGGTTGCCTGTGGTCAGCTAAAGTTTTACTTCCTCTTTGTTACACATTCAGTATTGTGGCCAGATATTTATTATACCTCAACAACTAACTTACTGGTATTTGCTAGAGGCTTTCTGTTTGCCAGCACAGTGAGGTAACTATCCTGTTGGATCAGACTCCTTCCATAAATACTCAAACCCAATGGGCTTTGAGTGCTTAAGCTCTTCTGCAGAATACACTAGATGCCTATTTGTATTGTTAAAAAGCTAAATACCCTTCTAAAGCTGTCCTTAAGAGTAGTTTATTTTGTAGGTATACAGCTTTGATTAACCAGGGTTAGGGCTTGGTTTCCTTTAAACAAAACCTCAAATTTAAATATATTATACTCCCTGTTAGCAGGAGGCAGCCTTCATCATTCATTCCTTACAAAATATTCTGAAAGCAATTTTCTGCCATATGGCACCTCATCTTTGGCAGTGCTTCACTGAACTGGCTGGAGCTTTCTGTCACAAATGTGAACATACTGTGGTGTAGAGACAAAGTCTATCAATGATTGTGTGGAACCATTGCTGTCCTACTCTGAAAAATATCTCCTGCTCATATAATCTGGTACATGTAGTGTTTTTCTACACAGGGCTTGTTTCCAGAAAAAGAAAACCAAACCAAAGCAACTCAAAACCCCAAGAAAACAAAACAAAACCAAAACAAAAACTTCCTGAGGAAAATTTGATGTTAATTTTGACTATGTGCTTTCATTCATCTTGAATAAGTGAATTGCTGGCTGTCATCGTCTCCAACCACAGACAAATGCTATGACAGCCTCACATCACTAGCCTGTAGTTTCAGTATCTTGAGCTGTAGCTGAAATCAGTTCCTGATGCTTTGTAATTGCTTGTGATTACATTACATGTCAGCCTCACAAGGTAAACTGATGAAATCATTATCACTCCAAAGAGCACAAACAGCAAATGTGGAACTGGATTCAAAAAGCATTAGACACATTCATAGGGCCCTTGGCATTTAAATGTAGTCTTTGGCACAGAAAGCTCCAAATGGCTGACAGTCAGAAGGCAGAGGATTGTCATCAGGGGAAGACCACTCTTTACATCATTATGATCTTCTTTTTCTTAGTCTTCCACTAAGGTGACAGCTGCTGCTTCCCCTTTCTATGGCAGAGCTCTGTTAAACTAAAATTTGTTTGGACATAATCTTTGCATAATGTGACCTTAGGTCCCCTTGAAGGCCTGAGAGCTTTGAATCAATCTTCAGAAACGATGCATCTTTTATATTTTGTTTTTACTTTCAGTAGGTATTTTTTTGCTCTATTTTTCCATTCTTCAGTGTTGCTTGCTGCATCCAAAGAAAAATGACCAGCAGGGTGAGAGACGTGATACTCCCCCTCTACTCTGTTCTCCTGAGACCCTAGCTGGAATATTGTGTCCATCTCTGGAGTCCCCAGCACAAGGACATGGACCTGCTGGAGCGAGACCAAAGGAGGCCACAAAGGTGGTCAGGGGGCTGGAGCACCTCTCCTGTGAAGACAGGCTGAGAGAGTTGGGGTTGTTCAGCCTGGAGAAGAGAAGGCTCCAGTGAGATCTTAAAGCAGCCTTCCAGTGTCTAATGTGGTCTGCAGAAGAGCTGGACAGAGACTTTTTACAAGAGTGTGTAGCAATAGGGCAAGGGGAAAAGATAGGAAAGAAGGTGGGTTTAGATTAATTAGGAAGAAATTCTTTACTGAGAAGGTGGTGAGACACAGGAACAGGTTGCCCTGAGAACTGTGGATGCCCCATCCCTGGAAGTGTTCAAGGTCAGCTTGGATGGGGCTTGGAGCAACCTGGTCTAGTGGAAGGTGTCCCTGCCTGTGACAGGGGCTTTGGAATTGGATTATCTTTAAAGTCCTTTCCAACTCAAAGCAAGTTTAATTGCTTTTTGGTAGGTTATGGTGTCCTTTTAGGAACATAGTTGGTCATCTGGGTTAAGTAATTTTTTATCTTTTGGTCTAAGTGTTTCTGGAAAGTCTCACTTGTCCTTGTGCCTGTTTCACCTCACCCACTGCTGGAACATTTCTACAGGTTGAGGGGATAGCTTATGCATGGCATTACAGCCATGTTACAACTGCTCCCACAATTCTGCTAAAGTGGGTGAGGTCACTAATCTCATCTTGGAGTCACAAATGAAGCAACTGAGTGCATGCTATTTGCAGTACAAAAATGTCGGTACCTTAAACTTATGTTAGAGATAGTCTCTGTTTCATAACAACTCTGCATATTCCTTCTTTGGGTGTGAATTCTTACTTACCTCTGTTTTTATTTTCCTTTTTGTCAGCTGCAGCACTGGGATATGAAATTAACCCAATTTTCAACATGCATAACATCCTTGTCCCCAAGTGTATTTCAGTCTTCTTTCTGTTCTACTCTCTATAGGAATTCTACTGAATTGTTGTGTCTCTTCCTGGCTGGTTTGTTTCTGCTGTTTCTGTTGCCTCTGTTCATTTGGCTTGAGCTGGCCACTGTTGTTGACTACTCTCTTGCAGCAATTTTTTATGTGAATTGGACTTGTGTCCCATATGCTTTTCTTTTAATAATGGATCATTTAATGCTTCAGGAGGAAAATGTGATTAAACCCCTTAACACTGAAATGTAAGGCTTTTGGGGAGTAAAAAGTGTGTATCCTCCTGTTAAGTTGGCAAACACCTTTTTCCTAGAATCTCCATCATACCAGCCAGCTGTTTAATGAGCCAGGCTTCATACTTTTCCCATTACTTTTTCCCAGGAAGGGAAAAGAAATAAGTACATTGCTTTATGCTACTTTTCATCACGTCTGCAGGCTCTTTTTTCGTACCTGCTAGAAACCCTTCCCTCCTGCATTTCCTCCCCAAGTGCTGGGTGAGCAGCTACCTGTGAACGTGACACAGAACAGGAAGGGAAGGGGCCAGTGAAAGGCACAGGTTGGGCAATCACGGGCTGATCTGCTGCAATGTCCTCAGCCAACAGCACTGCAGGAGAGACAGCACCCACTGCAAACACTGGAGATCAGACTGGCAAAAAAAGAGGAAACCAAGCATTCCTCCTGCTCACAGAGGGACCAGGGTGCCCTCCCAGCCAGGGCCAGGGTGAGCAGCTGTAACCAGCTACGTGCTCTCCCTTCCTCTCTTTTCACAGTGAGCCTCTGCCTGCTGAGCCCTGTTTCCTTCCTGCTTCATAATGGCTTTATTTCTGGTGTGTAAGCCTGTCCCAACCAAGGTTTGCCCTTAATTGCAATGAGCCAAGTCCAAGAAATCAGTTTTCCTTAGTGGAATGTAAAAAAAGTGTGGGGTAGAACATCATTACTGAACATCACTAGCAACACAGTGTAAAAGCCTCAGCAAAAGCTATAATTGGGCCTTAAGCTACATAACTATCACTGTTAATTCTTACTTAACATCTTTGGAATCCTCTTGTAGTGCCTCTTACCTGCTGCTCCAAACAGGACATATTAAAGCTAATTGGGATGAAGTAAGATAATTAGATATGATGTACTCACCAGCAAAAATTCTGTAAGAATTTACAGCTGTGTAATATCAGTTGATTTCAATAAGGTGGAACAGGATTTTATATCAATGTGAAGTTGATATGTAGGTCTTCAGTGCTCCATACATATCGTAAATATGCCTAAAAATTCTAATCCTTTGCAGTGTTTTCTATAAACATTAATAAACTATATGAACAAACCTAATTCAAGAGCTTAGCAGAGCATATGAGATGTAAAATAATGGCTATATTAGCCAAGGGTCAAGTCTGAGTTCCCAAATCGTATCAGTTTTTTTTGAAAGGATAGTAGAGATCTTGATTACCAAATTAGAGTTAAAAATACAAAAATTAAGAAAATTAAGATCTTCTCACCCTTTTCTGTGCCGAGTTAAGTTGTTTTCATTGTTGGCCAACGCAGAAATAAACTAAACTCCTTGTTCTGACTTACGACAAATAGTTCCGATTTTCAGTCTATGTGATCCATTGCTTTTCATTTGATTTAACTACAAAAATCTGCCTTATGAATCCTAAAATATAAAACTGTCATGGAGTAATTCTCCTTGTTATTGTATTCATTGCCAAGGTCACAGAAGGCAGGAAAAGTTCTGGACAGTTATTTGTGGTGAAACATAATCTCAGAGGATGTCTTTGAATTATTAAAATTGTCATTGTAAATAGTCATGAAGTTAGATTAAGTTGAATTTGTGAAAAGTAACAGGCAAGATTTGTTTCAAAATTCACTTTACACAAACATGTCATCCTAATAATGGAAGTCTCCATTGCGAAAATATTATCTGAGAGTACTCTGGTCAATGTTTCTGAATAAAGCACAAGACATCTCCCAGTGCTCTCAGATTCTGTTATTACATACATTTTCAGACAACCAGGCCACAAAATAGTATTCTTTTTTCCAGTCCCTTAGCTGTCATGATAAATCGATTAAGTTGAAATAATTTCACCTACATGTGGCACTAAGAGAGAACAGCCTGAATTCAGAGCCTGCTTTCAATCTGCGGTTCATAGAGACACCACAGGAGGGATGCCTGAAAAAAGGATGGGAGCTATTTTTTTCCCTTGTGTAGCTCTATTATATAATACCACTGTCCTGGATGTAAAGACAAACTGTTGTTTATCACTGCAGAAGTGTGCACCAAGGGAGGCTTCAAGTGGCAGTTGTAAAATAGGGGATGGAAGATCGGTTCCTAACAGGTACTGAAAAAGAAGTGTAAAATTAATAAATAGTGAAATGGCTTGGTTCAAGTTACAGACACAGTTCAAAAGAAAGCAAGAAAATGGACAACTCAGGACTTTCTCTTCAGAAACACCAGGATTTCAGAAACAATGGGATTCGTTTTTGAGTATAGTGGAGACTAAGTCTCGTGCCTTCTCCTCCAGCACTGCTTCTTGCTTTGCAGCCTATTCTCAGTGAGCAAGAACCTGTTACCTGATGGAGTGCTCTTGCACCACACTCTTTGGTTTTCTCACCACTGTGGTCATCCCAAGCATATCTTCAAAACAAAACAAAGTTACAGCTTCATCTCACTCTTCCTAAGTGGAAATGCTCAGGATGGGAGATACACCAGCTAAGTGCATAAGCAGAGCTGCTGTTATTCTCAAGAAGCATGGCTCAGTTATCTGGCCTGCTTTTGCCTGGCCACAGAGATGCCATTACCACAAGGCTGCATGACATTATCTCTTGGCAAGCCCTGCTGTAATGATGCAGTTCATATGCTTGTTTATGTGTTTTCCCCTCATATGGTGAGTAGACTAAACCTGCATTTTGGAGTGTCAGTTTTCACTGACACTGCCTGTTGGAGGATTGTCTAGTTTTAATATGCAGTTACAAAAATAGGTGATACAGAGATAAGTAGTATTATTTTCCAATCTAAGTAATTAGTGCTGATTGACTTTGATTGCCAGGCCTATCCTTCACTAAGAAATTTCTTTCCAGTCTAACTTAAATATAAGCTGTGCATAGTACTGACCTGTTTTACAGACTTGAAAAATAGGAGGTTCTCTAATGTAAACCCACTTGTTGTCCAGCTTTCCAGCACCAATATTTTTGGGATAGACTATTTTACTCCTTGAGCTTCCTTTCAGACACCATGTGAGCATTTTTCTAGGCAACATTTCTGCCCACCAATTATCTAACAACTAACCCACTGGCAGTAGACTCCTCATAGCCCTGGATTGATCGTATTGTCTTGAATTCTGACAAGTTTATTTTAAGTGATTTTACTCTTTGGCCCAGTATTAAAAAAAAAAAAAAAGCAGAATGCAAATCTGGGATGCAAATGACATTAAATAACATTTGAGGAGTGTCACTAAGTCTGATTTTTTTAAAATGGACTTTTTAGCCATTTCATCTGGATTTAAATATAGTTTGATCATTCCTGGAAGAAAACACATGCAATTCCTCTTCATTTGGACACTGCTGAATGTGTCAGATGCAGATACTGTTGTTGTGTCTCAGTATCAGGAGCTACTGGGTCCTTTTTCAGCAAGAACAGCTCCAGCACATGTGTTATTTCTGTACATGGTGAATGGCATCTGGCATGTGCAAATGACACACTGTCTCTTAGTTCTGTGACTTTTGGCCAAGTTCTGCTCTGAAATCCATGCCATTCTGCTTGATTTTTCACTGCTGTCAGTGAGAACACAGTTTGGTCCTGAATGTTTTTAGGGTCACTGTCTGTTTGTTATTAGATCTGGTTCTCTGTTGTTTTGTTCATGCTGATTTGTTGAATTGAGTGAAATTGTCATGCTGTAATACTGTGGACTTGATAATCAGGGCCCACAAACTAAAGAATACCTCCTACTCTGCTTTTCATCTTACACTAGTTATACACCATTGGCTTCTTACTGGTTTCTTTACACTTTCACCGAGGTGAGAGGAGAATCAAATCCTTAGACTGAACACAAACTTTGGCTGGTTCATATATAACTCTCTACTCTCTGATATTTAAGTGACAACTCTTCAAATACTCCTTGCTGTCAGGTTGATTCTGCCTTCAGACTGCTCGATACCTCATTCCCCAAAGAGCCTCACATGTTTGATGATATCTTGCACAAACAGCTCAGTCTTCCCACTGCCCTCCAGGGAGTGTTGAGAGATCAATAGAAATGACAATCTTTCCACATTTTAAGAATGACAAAAACCTCTAGCCACTTTTGGTTTTTTGGGAAAAGTCTGAGCTAGAGCACATCATGAATCTCAAGTCCAGGTACATGTATTGGCTGCATTGTGGCCTTACTTTAAAGTGTATGTAACCTGTCTATCTAAACACCATCCGTCCCAACAATTGGTTTCTCAAAGGCAGTGGGAAGGGAATGTGACTTCAATAGTCAAAAATGGAGCATTGCCACACAGCCAAGTCTTCACTGTGGAAAATGAGGGGATCAGGACTCCATTACATGCTCTGTCACACTTCTGCTGCTTAGTCTACATATAGGCAAGTGTCCTTGTTTCCCTAGCACTGAAAAGTACTGCTTCTGCTGAAAAACTCATTGTAAGATTCAACTTGCACTTACTTGGATGCAACATATGCTATCCCTCTTTTCTCTTCTAAAAGAGGAAGGAAAATCAGAGTAAGTCGAAATATCTTGTCAGGGAGACCTCATGGCGACTCCTCGAAATGCAAAGTTCTATGTATCTTCATTATTTATCAGACACACTTGAGAAGGAGCCCATAGAAGTCCATGGTACTCCTGTGTAGTGAGTCTGAGCCTGCTGTGACCAGACTGGCATTGCAAGGAGTTGCATATATCCATGGCTTCTTGAGCATAAAGATCAGAATCACAGTGATCACAGCAGCTCTCTCTCAGCTTCACTATCCCATCCAGGTATAGTTTGCATATAAATTTATGACCTGCAAGGATATACTTTTGTCTGTGTCAGTGACTTAATAGATTTGGTCAAAGCCCTGCATTTTATTTCTTTCAGAAGATCCTGACATTTCCTGATTTGCTCTGGTGTGACTCAGAGTGGAAACAGAACAGTCTTTGGAAAATGAAATTTAGGAAAAAAAAAATCACTTAAGAGCATCAAAATATTTGACTCAAAGAAAGCTGGAAATGTTTGCAAACAGTTGTACCATGTCACTTTATATTACCATAGCATGCCAATATGCAACAGGATTTAGAAAATTCAGGCATTATCAGAACAGGACATAGAAGAAGCGACAATAAGAAATTACACTTTTCCGACTTCAGATACATAAGTGGGCAAGAGAAATAGGCCAACAGCATTGTTACAGCAGTGGGGAGCACTCCAGTTTCCTCCGTGAGGCACTGGAAACTGTTACTTAGGCATATTGGTACTGTGTGTTTGCTACTGCTGCACTGAGCTGTGCATAAATATGATAGGCTGATGTAGACACCAAAGCAGCAGAAGACTCAGAGAAGAAGGATGGATCAAACCACAGTCTAGATAAGTTTCCAGAATCTGTTAGTTAATGGTATAAATGTGAGGGTGGAATTCAAAAGTAGAAAGTCAATGAAGTGCCAGGTCATGAATGTCATGCATAGTATTGCTTTGGCTCTCTCACATACACACACACACACACACACACACATATATATATGAAGTTTTATGGCATTCCCTAAGCTGTCAGACCAAAACCCACATTAAACACATTGTTTTCAGTCAGAGATATGGAAATGGTGGAATGCTACCATCTGTAGAAGTACAGAGTGTGGTTGTGAGCATGAATTGTTCTGTTCTGTTCTGGGAAAGAGTAGGATGCAGCCCAGGAAGATGATTGGGTGTTACCATCTCTCTGATCCTTTTAAAGTGCTAAGATAGCTTGGCAAAGGAGACATGAAAGGTGAAGCTGAGAGTGCATTTCAGGGCATTATTTTAGAGTGATGAAGACATCTCATTATAACTTTTATGGGAAATATTTGAGAAAGTGATATCAAATATTTCAGAGGAAGTTATGGGAAGTCATAAACAAACAAAGATAAGCTGGACAAGCAACAAAATAGCATGTTACAAGAAAAGCATAAACAGGCCAAGTCTGCTGGCAAAGCAAGAGCGTGATCAAAGCAGTGAGGAAATAACAAAGCACAAGCGAAGATTTGGGAGAGAGAAGCTCAGCAGCTACAGAATACCTCAGACTATCTAGAAAAGCACTTTACATGGTGGTTAAATAGTAAGTGAAAAGAAACTGAGCCAAAACTGCTTATGCTAGGGTGGCTCACAGTAACCTGACAAGTCATAAAGAGGTGTTGCAGGTAGAGGCTGTTTTGAAAACATGTACTCCCTGTAGCTGATGACACATGCATTCTGGGCATGTAGTAGGGAGAATACAGCCTGTAAGCCAAGATGGTATGGCTCTCAGAACAACAAAATGTCTCAGCACTGAATCTTCCTTCAAAGAAACAATAGAGTCAAGACTGAGGCAAATAAAAGTGTGAAAGCTGCCAGAATACATGACATAACCACTAAGGTGGCAGAAGCATCTGCAGGAAGCATGTGGAATGCAAAGTATTTAGAGAGCACTCAGAGGAAAGAATGTCTTGTCAACTCAAACAATTACATAAATAAAAATTTATCATTGATATCAGAAAAGTAATTTTAAAAGAACTTGTGAACAGATTATGGCCATTTTTACAAGAAAGAGAATTAAAAAAAAACAGTGCAACATGGCCTGGTCAAAACTGTATTGATTCAATATTTGTGTTTTAAGAGAGGCCTAGGAAAAAGGTAAGAATAATGGTTGAAACCTTATTAAAAAAATCCAGTTCTTTTTCTCATACATTTTATAATGACTTTAGATGCCGCTCAGAAGGGAGCACTATGAAAAGTGACTAAATCAGACTGATCAGGGCCATAGATAAGGTCACAACAATGCTAAGAAGTGGGTATAATGACTCTTGCAGTTTCAAAAGAACTGATGGGCAACTGAGCAATGGATTCATTCCAAAGGCTGGTAGAACAGAAAGGGCCATAGACCTCCTGTTCTTCTTTATCAGTCTCTTTACCTAGCCAAGATGAGGTCCAATGTGCAACCCTAGATGGGCAGTGTTCCTCAAACACTCTGTTGGAAGAAGTTTTATTTCATTTTACAAGGACTTAGTACCTCAGTGCTTCCTCTGCCCTGCATCTGCAAGTGGGTGTGTGATATGACCAAAATGGAGATGTTCCTGTGGGTCTCATTGCTAGGAATCTCCAGTTGCATGGCTGCTCATATAAGTAGTCCCTGATCTTTTCCCAGAATCACGTGTGTTTTTATTTCAAGTTATGCATATTATGTGATGCACTGTTGCCATGTGACAAGTACAGCCCAGTCGCTCCAGTCTCAGAAGAATTTGAGAGGTGAAGTTAGAGAGTAACAAACTCAGGGCATCTAGTCTCTGTCTTTCTCCCAAATTGTGTCTGAAGGGCCTATGGTAAATGGATATCAGACAATGAACTGCTAGATTAAAATTGTTCTGACAGGCTGGATCTGGTCCAAAAACTTTCCGTTGTTTGAGGTCCTGTGATGGAAAGTTAAGCTTCCTAGCTTGTGGAGATGATGTCATATAATTGGCTGACACACTTGAATTGATAAGGGGTTCTTGGCTATCTTCGAAAATTGTTGTAGTTGCCTTGGATTCCCAATAAATGCCATGAAGATTAAATAGTTGTATCTAGAAACAGGAAAATGCATAGTGTTGAAATAGAGCAGGGATAATCTAATAAAATAGTATCTTCTACACACACATAAAGACCTTGGTGAGTGTTGATTATCAAGGATGAGTGTGCCTCAGCCACAAAAGCTGCACAGAGATTGACAGAACTCCATATGGGATAAACCCAGTGTGTTTGAAGTGAGCTGTACTACCCAAAGCTGAAGTCAGAATCTGGGAGACGATGGACATCTGTCATCCCACAATGCAGCCATTTGGCAACTGATCATGAAGACCTCCTTCCCCAAAGACCCTTTACCCAGGAGGGAACAAATGGCTGTTCTTTCAGAATAAAACTGCTCTAGTCCACATGCTCACACAGGATCCACGACATAGTTTTCCTCAGGTCCAGGAAGCCAATTCCAGCACTGTGTAGTCAGTAAGCCTGCAAAAGAGCTGTGCACCTGCTTCCCAAGCAATCAGGGGAAGACTGAGAAATACAGGCATACTGGAGATGCCAAATTCCTGAGATCTACATTCAGGAAAATTTACTGAATCACTGCCTTTTCCTGGTACTGACAACGTTTTATCTGTGTAGTTGTTTGGATTGGAGAGACATTCCTTCTTCACGAATATTTTTTCAATACTATGCATTCCAGATGCTTGTTCATACTATCTCTTTCATGTGGGTGGTCCTGTTGTTATAGAATCTTCTAACAGGTTTTTTGTAAAACTGTCTGTACCCCAGCTGCGTCCAATACTTTTCTATGCAGTTGTCTGGGTGATCTGATCAGGATCATTTGTAAGCTGAGGATAGATAGATAGAGGTCTTTCCTTTGCAGCACTGTATTCCCAGTAGCTTGGATTAATGTCAAATCCTGAAGTGGCATGACAGCTCTGTTGTCCACTGAAGTGAAAAGTCCAATAGGACTTTTAATATAGGCCTCATTTGCTCTAAGTTCAGACAAAACCACTAAAATTCACTGCACTAAAAAAAATCACTCCTCTGTAGGAGATCCAGTACTTTGCCGTGAAATGATGCACATTTCACTTGAAACATCACTTGGCAAACGTGGGAGCTTTACCATCTTTCCATGATGTAAAGGACCACTGAAATAAGGGACCTATGAAGACAGTTATTAAACTGCTCTGAGAGTCAGGCACTTCAAATGCTAAATATTACAACAGTGGCCCTAGTAAGAACAGAGACTGTTTTCAAAATTGTCCTTTTTGCGCTACAGAAAAAAAATTTAATTTATTATTAAAAACCAACCATGATTAAAATTAATCATTTGTGAAAATAAAATATACAAAGATCTTTAAAGCACCAGCTCTTCAAGAGTACTGAAGAAAAAGAAAATACTCTGGGGAAAAAAACCAACCAAAAATGAATAAAACTAAATGATTTTACCTAAACAGTGTTATATAATTTACATAAATCTGATCTAAAAATTAATATGAATAGTTTTAGAAAGATTGAATGGCCAATGTGAGACACTACCTTTTAAGAACATGTAGCTTGGTTTTGGCTTTATGTATTTATATTTGCTCTCACCAAGCTAATTTGTTTTAAAATTCACGAAAGAGACAGGAAAGACCTAAAAGACAATGATGATATCACACATCACATCTTTAAATCACACTGACGAGATCATCAGAGCAAAATTTCTTTTTCAAGCACAAGGGTTGTCTCCTAGAGCAAGGGTTGTCTCTGAGTGACTGAGCAGGCCAGTAGAACTGCTGAAGCATTCTTAACATGAATCTGTTTTCTCCAATTTTACGCTTTAGTCTGACCTAATCATTTAAGCTCCCTTCATAGATAGGCACCTCTGAAGTTCAACCTGGCCCTCCCTAGTATATGAGTTTGAAATAGGTTGGTACCTATCACCTACTACCTACCAGAGGTGGGGGCATGAAAAGTCAGCATTGACTGAGCTGGGAGTATCATCTCTGGTCTCTAAGAAGTGCTCCAGAATTTCTTCTTGCACTTTCTGATAAATCCATCCTAAGCATCATTGAAAATAAAAATCAGAACTTTTGAAGGTTTGAAGTTTTTTTGCCTTTTTGAAATCAGTTTTCCCCATGAATATTTACATCTTCAGCAACAATTTCAAAAGGTCTGAAGTAAATTTCTGTTATAAATGCTTTCAAGACAAAGTTTTTTGTTGCCTCATTCTGAGAAGTGCTTCTTTCTCCATTTTTCGTACTATTTTATGTTAACATATGAAAGCCTCAGTTATCCTAACTAATTTATAAAGTCTGTGTTTTTCCTATCAAGCCACATGAAAAATGCTGTATGAATCACAGAAAAAAGTCAGTTCTGAACATCAGATACTGAAGTGTTCTCAGTTAATGAAGAGAGTAAAAACTATTGGAAACAACTTGTAGTGAATCCGCAGCTCCTCTGCAAGTCTCACAAGACTGATATGTTGAGTAAATGGTATTTACAGAACACACAGCAGGACAAACTCATTTAACTTCCAAAAGAAAGCATGGAACTTTGTAGCACCCATAGTCCGAGAGGCATAATGACGAGAAGGCTGACTCCATGAAGTTTTCTCAAAGGATTTATTTATCTATTAGAGCACTAATTTCTAGGCAGAGAAAGCTTAAGCATCTAAGCATTAGCAAAGCATTTNAGCATTTCTTACCTACCCAGCAGACTCACTAAGCATCCATGCCCTCCAGACAATGTGTGTCTGGTGGGCCTGGGCAGATGTCTCTCTACCTGGCTAGATGTTCACACCAGGCAGAGGGTCTGCTTTCTAAGAAGTCAGAACATGTCTGCCTTTCTTCCTACACAGTTAAAGGCCTATATATGTCAGACTACGTTGTTTACATGAAGCATCCAATGACCTGGGGACCAAGTCCTCCTGGTCCAACCAGGGGGACAAGGTCATGACCAGTCAGGGTAACATTTCTGCTCATGCTCAGAAGAAATGTGGCCTACAGCATAGGGCCACAGAAACTGATAATAAAACAAAGAAAACCTATGACTGTATGAATGAAGTGTATCTGTTCCTTAGATTTTACTGCAGGTCACAGCTGAATAGCCTATATTAGCTCAATATTAGTTCAATTGTTTTCTTTTCAGTATATGTGTTTAAGACTTTGTGGACAATATGTGAACACAAGTGGGAATGGGTTTTAGAAGCTTCTTTAAGTCTTGGGTTCTCAAAAAATTTCCTTCATTTAAGTTCAGGATATCAGACAATGTGTTACTACTGTGGTAACTCTATCCCTCCCACCTATTCTGTACAACCTTATTAATGTTTCTCTTCAAGAAAAAGAAGGTGCAGTTTGATACCATGGTGACAGCTGTCTCCTGCTAGTTCCTTTAGAATCCTTTAGTACAGCTACATGGCACACTTATTAACCTAAGGCAACCACTGCAGGTAATGCTGGGAGCGAAAGAATAAATCAGAAACTATGAGCAAGGAAAATGTGTTTGGCACTCCAGTCATACTGTCAAGAGAAACTCTATAGACAAAGAATAAAGATTCAGGCCTGTAGGCTATATATGTGTGAGCTTGGAAGGAAACATCCATAATTACTGTAGTGTTAATTCAGTAACAGTGGGCCTCTGGCATAAGTTTGTCCACTTGTCTCTGAACTCTGGTGCTAACAGCAGGGACTTAGAGTAGCTGCTTAAAATTCTCCTAAATAAAATGGAAATGCTTATTCGTCATTTTTTGCTCCCAGATTTAGACAATTGCAGCTTTACCAAAATCACAGGAGTGTTGAGTGTTTGATTTTTCCAATAACATCAGTTTCCAGTGTTTGCAGATTCTTTGGAATATACAGGCTCTTCACAAGATACCAGCAGAAGGAATTAATAGAGAAAGAGATTATAACAGTAAAGATGACAGATCCCTTAAGACTGGATGAGGATTTTTGACATGCCCTTACATTTCCTCAGTATTTTTGTAATCCACACATAGATAATACAATCAATCACAGACAATTAATACAAAGGGCCTCTGTATAACAGGAAACTATTTCTAGCTAAATTGCCTTCCTTCTTTATGTAGTGGAAATTCCATGCTTTTATTTTGTAACAACAAAGATTCACTTTCAAAATACAGGTTAAGGATGGAAAACAATGGAAATAAAGAAATTCAGAACTCTTCCTTTGAAATAAATAACACTTTATGTTGCAAATATCTTACTTTTGATCTGGACATCACTGATTTATAACTCCTCTGTCCTTAGCAGTGCTCATTATTCCACTCTTGGCCGATGAGTAAAGGCCATGCTGCACTTACTCTGTCATTACTGTAAATGTCATACCGACATGTTATAAGCTGTGGTGCTGAAGTTGGGGCCGTGACAGCTGCTAGTACTTCTCAAACCTTTAAGTAGATCTTTTTTTTCAGTGTTCATGGTCAATTGCATCATGCGACATTTTTTCCCTGCTATCCAAGTGTGTTTTGCTGGCACTCACCAACAATGACAAGAAATTTAGCCTTTCTTTCTGCTTGATGACTGTTAGTGAATAGACTGTGATTTCACTGCTTGTTCCCATTATTCTAGAGTATTTGACAAATATTAGTATTTGACTCTGAAGCTGGAGTGCAAACAATCTTCCATTGACTTTTTTCATATCTGACTGTGGAGTGATTAAAAAAGTCCCTTAACATTGTTTCCATTCTCCTGTTTTACAAATATGGAAGTATTTGAGCAATAATACTACGCCTAAGTTTAAAATTCTACTCCCAAGGTTATACTAGATTCAACATTTTCAATGTCTGGTTTCTTGTGAACATTTGTGCCAGCAAAAGGTCATGACACTAGCTTAAATACACTGAGTTTAAATTTTAAAATAGGCAAATGTTTACTTTGCTTTTAGTGACAATGGTTTGTCATTTTTTGATCTGTGTTTTTTTGATAGTATTACAGGTAAGAATGAATACTAGTCTTAAGTCTTGAACTATACCTAATCAATATGTAAGCTGTGACAACTGCACCAAAAGTTGATTTTTGGCTTGAATTACATGCCATCTTTTATCCTAGTAAGTGTGTTCTGCCACACATTTTAACTTCATTTATATTCATTTTCCTCATCTTCATGTTACCTGAAACTGATTCCAGTGCTAAAGGGAGTATTCTGCAGAACAATTGCAAATGTTGTTTTTCTGTGTAGTATGTTAACTTTTTACATTCAGTACAAGAAGCTTCACTGGAAAATATTCAGTTATTTACTGATCTTACCGGCTAATCCCTAAAGTAGTGGCTTTTAGAATAAGGCCAACTTTATGACCAGTAGTGGTAATACTCATCATAACTAAGCTGGCAGAAATTAACTATTGGAAATGCTCAATGGATGCTTTATTCATGTATTTCTGCTGTACAGGATAATGAAAAGGCTGGTGTGAAGAGAAAAGCTCCTCATATAATATGAGCAGAAAGAAGATCATCTCTTTATTGCTTAACAAAGAGTTTAATGTACTTAGATTGTGTTTCCCATCTCTTTCTTTAACTTCATCTATGTTATATCTTCCAGAACTATAAAATTCTTATTCATTGTAGAGAGTTTACCTGAACCAGCTGCCACATGCCTAATCAGCTGTTTGTTTTGTCCTCTCCTGAACGGGACAGGGGGAAGAAATAAGATGGAAAAGCTTATGGATTAAGATAAAAACAAGGAGATCACTTACCGATTACCATCAGACAAAACAGAATTGGGGGAGATAGATTTAATTTGCTGACAATTATATTAGAGTAAGATGATGAGGAACAAAGACAAAAAATAAACCACTTTACCCCCACCCCTCTTCTTCCCAAGTTCAACTTCACTCTCTTAGTCCCGGCTCCTCTGCCTCCTGTCCCCTGGGCACTGCAGGGGGATGAGAATGGCAGCCTGTGGTCAGTCCAAAGAGCTCCTCTCTGCTGCTGCTTCCTCCTCACATTTAGTCCCCTGCTCCAGTGTGGGATGTCCACATGCTGCCATCCTACAGGACAGACCTGTTCCTGAGCAGGCCCCTCATCACAGGCTGCAGGTCACACAGGCTATCCATGGACTGCAGCTTCCTTCAGGACATATCCACCATGGGCTATGGCGCGGATATCTGCTGTGCCATGGAAACACTCACTGTCCCCAGGAGCTGCAAGACAATCTCCACTCTGGTGCTCAGAGCCCCTCTCGCCTCCTCCCGCTCTGCCCTCGAGGCTCGCAGGGCTGTTTCTCACACGGTTCCCCTCGCTCAGCCCAGGCTGCCAGCAGCATTTTGCCCTCCCTTGCCCAGGCTTTCCCCGGGGCTCTCTCCCTCCCGCCCGTGGCTGAGAGGCTCAGCCGTGCCCTGCGCTGGGGCCGCTGGAACAGCTGGAACAGCTGTGTCCGGGCGGGCAGCCCCGGCCTCTCCATGCAGGGAAGCCCATGCCAGCCCCTTCACACAGACACTTCGTAAATTTATACCCTCAGCTTCTGGCTAAAGTGTTTTTTTTTTTTTTGGTATATAAGTTATCACGTGGTCCTTGATTTCTTCACTGAANAGGGGGATGAGAATGGCAGCCTGTGGTCAGTCCAAAGAGCTCCTCTCTGCTGCTGCTTCCTCCTCACATTTAGTCCCCTGCTCCAGTGTGGGATGTCCACATGCTGCCATCCTACAGGACAGACCTGTTCCTGAGCAGGCCCCTCATCACAGGCTGCAGGTCACACAGGCTATCCATGGACTGCAGCTTCCTTCAGGACATATCCACCATGGGCTATGGCGCGGATATCTGCTGTGCCATGGAAACACTCACTGTCCCCAGGAGCTGCAAGACAATCTCCACTCTGGTGCTCAGAGCCCCTCTCGCCTCCTCCCGCTCTGCCCTCGAGGCTCGCAGGGCTGTTTCTCACACGGTTCCCCTCGCTCAGCCCAGGCTGCCAGCAGCATTTTGCCCTCCCTTGCCCAGGCTTTCCCCGGGGCTCTCTCCCGCCCGCCCGTGGCTGAGGGGCTCAGCCGTGCCCTGCGCTGGGGCCGCTGGAACAGCTGGAACAGCTGGAACAGCTGTGTCCGGGCGGGCAGCCCCGGCCTCTCCATGCAGGGAAGCCCATGCCAGCCCCTTCACACAGACACTTCGTAAATTTATACCCTCAGCTTCTGGCTAAAGTGTTTTTTTTTTTTTTGGTATATAAGTTATCACGTGGTCCTTGATTTCTTCACTGAAAGGGTTTTCGAGCACTGGACAGACTGCCCAGGGAAGTGGTGGTATCACCAGCCCTGGATGTGTTGAAAACAATGTTTGGATGTGGCACTTGGGGACATGGTTTAGCAGTGATCATGGTGGTGAGAGGTCAATGGTTGAACTCAATGATCTTACAGGTCTTTTCCAACTTAAGCAATTCTATGATTCTACATCTTTCTCTAGCTCTCAATCCGAGAGCATGTAGTGACAGGACAAGGGGAAATGGCTTCAAATTGAAAGAGGGTATGTTTAGGTTTGATATCATACAAAAATTCTTGACTGTGAGGATGGTGAGGCACTGGAACAGGTTGCCCAGAGAAGCTGTGAATGCCCCATGAGTGTTCAAGGAACTGTTCAAGGAAGTGTTCAAGGCCAGATTAAATGCAGCTCTGAGAAACCTGGTCTAGTGGAAGATGTCTCTGCTCACAGCAGGAGCATTGGAACTAGATCAGCTTTAAGGTCCCTTCCAACCCAAACCAGTTTATGATTCTATGATCCCTTCTTTCTGAATTTCATGTTATCTTTCTCTCTTTCAAATTTGAGAGAAAATTACCCCAAAATCAGGAGGTGTCTGTTGGTCTGAGGTAAATTGGATCCAGTCAGTGTGAGACTGATTCCAGAGAGTAGAGCACTGAATACCTCATACAGCCTTATCCCCTGCCTAGTGGGAATGCCTATAATAGTTAAAAATAGAAGGGGAAAATTTATTTTTCTTCACACAAATAAATGAATCACTAAACATCTTCCATTCTGAAGGGACTTGGGCTCCTGGGCACAGAAATGTGTTAAAATGTGTAAATCTCTGTCCTAAATGGAAAGGGGATCTTTGCTATCTGTGAGGATGGCATGTGTTCTATGCTTAATTTCGACTTTCTTAATTGTGACTTCCACATATATTTCGTTTTATTTAGCATCTAGCAGAATGTTATATTTTATGTCTGGGTTTTTTTACATGTACATGCTGCTTTGTCTTACTGTAGCAAACAGGACAGCATATTAAACATTAAAATGGATAAACTTGGGCAAGTTAACATACCATTAAGATGAATAAGGCAGTTCTGATTCCCCCTGGTACCATTGAAATGTCTCTGCTGTGAACTCGCTAGGAAGTTGGAAGCCTGATTTATGTGACTTACTGTAGAAGGAAAGCTGTATAAGACAAGACTGTCTTAATAGAAAAAAAATGGGAACCTATAAAACGGTAGTGTGGCATAGTCTACTTTATGGTACAGACATGTCATAGTTTTGTGGAATCAGGACATTTTCCGCAGTTGCAAATTCCTGTTGCCAGTGGTAATATACATTAGGTTATATTTATTGTATGATATTGTTCTCTAAGTACAGTGCCAATGAGTTATATTTTATGTACAATATCTCTCTGTCCCAGTATTTATGTTTTCAACTCTCACTTATACAGAGTAGAAAAAGATGGGAGAATACTTAGTAGATTACCAACTTGATGAATCTAATGCAAACTGCAGCCACTAATAATACAGAATGTATTTCACTCTGCCATTGCTAGACATCTCTCACTAAAATGGTGCTTTAAAATGCAGGTGACCTCTAATTCTACTGTGAAGAATTAATGGTCCACTTGATCTCTGTACTCTGTGGAATTGGCTGATCAGGAAAACGCGTATGTGAGTGCTAATGATGCAGTATGTCCACTCTAACTGTTTCACTTCACTGCTGTTCTCAGCCTGCCTTTCTGCTATGCAGAACTGCAGAATTTTTCTCCCTGGGCACTTATCTCTGAAGCTATAGAAAATTTTGAAGGGTTCTTCAGAGCCTTGTGGAACTGTGAGAGGAAAGATTATATCCTGCTGAGTTGCTAGGAAAATTTGCATCACCATTGCCAACTCCTTGTCTTAAAACGGAGGGCAGGGAAAATGCTCAGCTTTTAGTCTGTGCATGGTGAGGAACAAAAAGTAGTATCTGCTGGAGTTTCTGTACTGTCAGCTGGAACGTCAGACTGATGTAGGGCATTCGGGAAACATCCACTCGGACCCGTGTGAGCTCAGCCCACAAATGGCCCAGTCACTGTGGTTCTGTAGGGTGGTGACATCTGCGGCTTTTTGTCCCGGTTCAAAGCACTGACTGGTCAGACTGGAATGTTTTCAAGTTATGAGTTAATAGGGATTGTCTTCCCTGGGAAGAGGAAGAAGACTTTTTTTTGTAAAACCAGGCCTCCAAGAGGAGAGCATTAATCACTGGCAGATTCCCAGTAGCCATTGGCCAGTCCCAATGAAGGTGCTCAGCTGGACACTACTTAAGCATTAGGCAACTACTGACCCACTGATATGCAAGTATGTGTGGAAATTATAGTGTGCTGAAGAAATATTCAAAGTATTTTCATGAGTTTCTCAAGAGCTGTTGATGGAATTCATGTACCTGCTTTCTTATCCCTTGTTTTTCCCAAATAAGCACAGAAATGTGCTATAGGAAATACATACTAATTAAGAATGAATGCAATTTCGTGTTCTGATGTGGTAGCCATGGCAGATGCTGTGCACATATACAGCAAGAGATAATTCTTCCTCTGAAGAGCTCTCACTATAAATAACAACAGTAGTGATGATGTAAGTCTTAGTGAATCATCATAGGAAGTTGACTTACACATTGAGGGGCCAGGCAAAGTGCATGTTTTCAATGTTTACTTCCTTTAGGAAAAACTGTCTTGGATTCATGTCTGCCAAAACACTGTCATTCACAATGTCTGCAGTTCCAAGTGGCCCTACATATTTACCTTTTTTTTGTATTTTCTGGAGGCATTCCTAAATGTTGAAGCTGTTGAAGGACAGCTTCAACAATATAAGAAACAAATACCTGGCAGAATGAACTTTAGGTGACTGTAAACTGAAGTTGTTTTCTGACTGCAGTTGAAACTTAATGATTAATTTGCAGCCCCAATATAATGTGTTTTTAATCATACACTTGAAAGCAATGATGAAATCTGCAGACACAGCAATAAGGAAGCAGCACAGCTATAGAGACAACATACTGATAACACAGTGTACAGGCAGTTTCTTCCTTGGTTGATAGCTACAACCCACAACAGCAGTGAGAATACTATACATGTTTTCAGAGTGTTTCTTTCTGAGGGAGCCAGGAAATGTTCAGCCCATAGGAGATATGTTGTATTGCTATTGACTTTCTCATGCAAGAATTGGTGCAGATGAAAGTTTATGACTTTCAAGTCAATTTGTTTTCTCGTTTGTTTTGTGAGCAATGCCCAAGGTGGAATATCAAAGTGGGATTGCTGTCTGGGAAATAAGTATTGGTGTTATACTTGTGAGAGAAGAGATGGGAAATATGTGTTCTGTAGCCACTTCATTTCAAGAATTCAAGCTCATATATGAATAACACAAATTGAACTTATCTGTGGTTGCACATACATGCACTTATGTCTGGTTGCACATACGTATAAACAGCTCTTGGTATCTCTGTCACTGACAACTTTTCCATCCCCTGGCTAATCCCTCATTTATGCTGGAACAACTGCAAATGGGGTCTGTGCTAAGAACCAGATGAAGGACCTCAAGCAACTGAAAAAGCCTTTCCACTTTTTCTGAGCTAATTTTTTTTATTTTTTAGCTAATATTGTTGTCAAATGTGGCACTTGGCTCTAAGCAGCATGGAGTCTGAGAATTCTCTATTTCTCCTGATGTGGGAGATAGGACTGTAATGTCCTCACTGTTACTACTGTGCATATAAAGTGCCAGACTCAGAATATGAAGGGGTGATATTAAAAATTCTAAGCTCATGCACTGTCAAAACGATGATAATTATGGAGTGCTCATAGTCATTACTTAAGTTAGCAGTCCCTTTTATTTTACAGTAGTTCTTTATTATAATAGTGGAAGGTTATTTTCTATGAATTTTTACTGAATTTATAAACCAAATGGTGTTATTGAACGTTTGGCTGTGGATTATCAATGAAGTAGTAATTATTACCAGTGCTATGGTGGTATAAAATGTTCCCATGTGTTTTGTTTTCTACCACACTGTGATTTATTTATTTTTTTGTATCTTAAAAGTGCTGGAAATGGGAAAACTTCTCATAGAAGTTCTTGGGAAATTTGTTCCCCTTTAAATAGGAAGTATTAAAACACTTACCCCACTGTCTTGGAATTACAGTGCAGTTTAGGGAATTAATTGTTACATTGGCAGCACACAGATTCTTTTAAGAGCTTCCTGCCATGAACCTGCTCTGTTGTGCAAGTGCAGTCAGCAATGCATTTCTGTTTGTTCTTCAAGCCCTTAGTCATAACCCAAAGTGTTTTGATTTGACTTTGCTCAGCTGAATCTGGCTTTATCTGTCTTTCCTGTGGATCACCACTTTTCACATTCCAGATAGTGAAGGAAAAGGAGAAGAATTAATGCTCCTGCAACTGAGTGCTGTGAAAAGACAGTGTGCCATACCACTTGCATAGGCTGTGAGTCATGTTTTCCTTGATGGTCAATGGGAGAAGGGATTTTGAAAGTTCATAATGAACTGGCAGCACTGCCCCTCCTACCATGCCTACAGTTGTGACTAAGAACATGACATTGTTCACCCAGAGACAAACAGAGGTGACAACTCCATATAGTGAGAAGTGTTTGTGCAGTTTACTGTGTGCAATGGTACATACACTGGTGGGCAGGATGGCAGTGAAGCTTTGTATGAGTTACTCCTCTATGAGTAGATAAAGCCAGTGAGCTGTGAAGACACATAACCTTTCAGTAGTAGCTGTGTTGATGAATAACTAACACTTATACTTCCAGAGATTATATTCTGTACAGTTTGGAGAGATGATTTGTGGGTATGTTTCTGAAAGCAGAGTAACACACACTGCAGCCTAAGGCACACTCTCGTTTTGTGATGGATGTAAGTCTTGGAGCATTCCTGTCAGTTATATACCAGATTCAGATTTTTGTGAGAAGATCCAGCATGCCTGTGTAGGGAACAAAGGTCAAACAGATGGGAAGGGAATGCTGCAGAACCATGGTGAGTTATTGTAAGTCCCATATTTAATGGATTCATGTAAGAATATCATAAACACTCCTATAGCTTCCATCACAATGATTATGCATACTGCAAGAGTTGCTTAATGAGGCTTACCTAAGTCCCTGCCAACCCTACCATTCTGCAACAAAAGAAATAATGGAGCGTTGTAATAACTGAGCCTAAAGATGTCTGTTCTGTAAACACAGAAAATTTCTATGGACAGAGATCATTTCTGTCCACTGGAAGGGCAGTGTGGGCCTGCATGTGTGTCTGCCTGCACGTATGTGCACAAGGCTTTAAGGAGGTGTATGTGTTCACCAAAGAACAAAAAGTGCTTGTGCTTCTAATGTGCAAGTACTTATATTTGCTGAAGCATTATTGGTGTTAAACACTGAAGAGATGCTTATTTGGCAAAAATAAAAATATAAAGGTTCTGGTGTGAACAAGGGTGCTTTGATACATACATCGTGTCTCACAACAATAATGAAAACAGGACCACAAGAAGAGATTTGGGCCAGGAAACTGCATAAAACTTTGTTAACTGATGTATGTCAGAACAAAATAATAATAAGCCAGTTCTGACTACACTTTTCCTTTCATAACTCAATCATACCTAAAAAGATATCACAGATGTGATCAAGGAAAAAATTTAGACATAAGGGAAGAGGGAAAAAATATTTTGTAAGCTTGGAAGCAACTAAATTGATGGTGATAAAGATTATTAAAAATAAAATTATTATAAAAATTTTTATAAAAATAGTTAGAAGTATTCTGTGTTATCTTTCGAACTGCTAGGTTATCAGAGAAGGCACTACATGTTGTGGAGTAGTACAACCATTACTGTTGTAGTTGGTGCCACTGTTGTCAGTGGGAGCACAGCAGGGCCACGAGGAGGATGTTCACCCACAGCCCAGCTTGCTGACCAACTGTGAGTTTAGTGAGTGTGGGGCAAAGCTCTCTCATCAGGCTGTTGGCTTCCTCCAACCCAGGCTATGGCAGCAGAAGGCAGTGCCAAGCTGAGGAGGGATGCCCCCAACCACAGCAAAAATCAGCTTTTGAAGAGAAGTGGTGGTCATTGTGCGTCCAGGGAGCCCTGCTGGGGCTGGTGGAGACAAAGCAGCAGCTACAGAACTGTGAAGGAGGGCAGAATATATCCTTGCTAGAGCCAGTCTCAGGTTCTCTAATTCGCAGCCCCGATTTTATTCTCAGGGTAGCACAAAGAGAGTTTCTGGTTAGTTCATATTTAAGAGTGTAAGAGGGTAAGATTCCTGACCCTCCTCCTCCTTTACACAGCAAAGCAACAAAACCATCCTTTGCTGACTTTTACTGAGTTAACCACACTGATTTTCAGTCTGTTTCTACTGCAATCAGAAATCAACAGATAACCTCTGCCTCAGCTAATTTAGTGCTCCTTGGTTCTTTGAGCTTTCCCTTTCAAGATCCTCACAGACAAATGGAAGGGAAAGGAGTGGCCAACTTACCATTAGAGCCTCCATCAGCTGCCAATTGGCAAAATCAGAAAACAATCTATTTTTGCTGATTATTCAGAAAGCTACACAAGTCTGGCACTGTGGTAGGAATCACTATACACAAAAACATGTGTGGGACTGCTCCCTGAGGTGATTAATAGTGCATTAATTTCTCTGGAAATTTCTGAAAGGGATGACTATGTGTCAATAAATTGTTCCAGATTACTAAAATGTAGTGTTGCAAAAGCCTTGAGGGACTCATATGATATTGTCAAGGAGACTCTTTCCCTCTGTTCTTAAGGGTGGCTTGCAATAGATAGATATAGATATAGATATAGATATAGATATAGATATAGATATAGATATAGATATAGATATAGATATAGAGATATACATATACATATACATATACATATAGGTGTAGGTGTAGGTGTAGATAGATGAAGATATAGATATAGCAGATATAGGTAATATAGATGATATAGATATGGATAGAAAGTTAGCATGATAAAAGATTTTGCCATTTAGTGCTATTTAAGAAGGAGGAACAAGACGTGAAAGTTACTTGATATGGTTTAGCCTATCCCTATCAGACATTGGTTTCTTTGAGAACATCTACTACTTTCTCTGTTCCTCTTTGCTTTACAGTGAAGTATATGGTCATGAAGTCCATACTTTCTTAGCCTTCAATTGAAACTGAGGTTAGTGGACTGGAACTTGAATCTTTTTTTATGCCTTTGAGCTCTTTATGTAGCTATTGCTCAGATGTTTGAGTTGCATAGGTGTTAAACAAAACAAAGGATTAGATTACACAGCTTTTGCAGTGATTTAATTAAATTGATGCAACCCTAATTCAGTTTGGTTAGGTCAGCACAAAAACCTATGCATAGGCAAGACCTAAGCATTTTAGAGAACTCGGTGAGAACTTCCTTGCTTTCACATTTTGCTCCTGTTTTATTCCATTGGTTCTTCTGGATGAGGCTACTGGTTCACAACTGGTCATAGAGGATCCTGGGAAGTAGTGTGTAAACAAGACCTGCATAAAGAAAACAATCTGGAAGCCACTCATCAGCTTTATCACTGCCCTTTTCATTTGTTGAACAAACGGAGTATTGACCCTGTGGGAGAATGCTGGGCTGAAAGCCCAAGACAGCCTTGTAAGCATAAGACCCTGGGCTGCTCCAGGACCTGGAAATCAGTCTGCTTCCCACCAACCTCAAGAACAGCTACCTTCACACAGAAGATACCTAGCAGCAGGCACCAGAAACTGCTGGAGGAAAGCCAATACAGGAAACAGTACTGTGTTTTAAATTGGCACATCCCACCAACATGGGTTTTATTTCTTCTCACTGTCATTCCATTCCAGGACTAAAGAGAACAAAAAATGAAAGCTGTAGTTCTGTGACTTACTTTTATCCTTGGATAAGGCAGTGGCGGCACTTCTTCAACATGGCAAGAAAAAGACATGTGTCTTAAAATTTTAAGGTCTATTGCAGAAAGAGAAGACCTCGCACATTTGTTCTAGGTACACCTTGTATCTGCATTGCTCCATCCTCTTTTCTCTTTTCTTTTCTTTTCTTTTCTTTTCTTTTCTTTTCTTTTCTTTTCTTTTCTTTTCTTTTCTTTTCTTTTCTTTTCTTTTCTTTTCTTTTCTTTTCTTTTCTTTTCTTTTCTTTTCTTTTCTTTTCTTTTCTTTTCTTTTCTTTTTTTTGTCAATTATTCTATTTTATTT